>MU857687.1:0-38067 GCA_033296725.1 Corynascus novoguineensis | reverse complement strand
TTTGGCAGCGGGCAGTGGTAATGACTATGATGCGAGCAGGGGCCGAGGTGGTTCCAGCAGCAATCCCAATAGAGGCGGTTCAGGCAGCGGGTCATCCTCATCAAGCCGGTGCGTTTTGGCTTATGCATGAGAAATTCAGTTTTGTTTTATCTCTGTTTCCTTAGCACAGTCGCTAACCTGGTGTCTGCTATTAAAAGTCGCCCCGTTCCGGCCCCAGCCTACGGCGGCGGGAGATTCTACGGTGGCGGCGCGGCCCAACCATACCGGGCCGGCGGCCGGTCGCCGTCGGGTATTGTCCCCGTCTTCTTCGCAGCCAGCGTGCTGGTCTTCTGGCCTGGCATTTGGTATCACGGCGCTCACATCTACCACTTCGAGCGGCCCTACGAGTTCTACAACGCGACGACGCAGCGCACTGAGCGCAAGCCGGTCGAGTGTGCCTGCGCGCCCAACGCCGACTGCGGCTGCGACGAGAATCCGGACAAGGACTACCTCGATGACTTGATTGGCAACGGCAGTTACGCCGCCCTCAACAAGACGCTCATCGACGTGGCCAACGTCAACGGCACCAGCACCATCTTGCTCAACGGCACGCTACCCGACGGCACCGCGGCGGCCGTCAACGGGGCTGGAGACGGCCTGCGTGGTCTGCTGCATCACGCCGGCTGGTGGCCCGTTGTTGCCGCCGTTTGCGCCATCGCCTTCTCCGCTTAGGCGGGTTGGGTTGTTGGATCGTTTTAAGGTGGTGGTGGGTGTTTAGACTGTGTGTATCCGCAATAGTTGCCGACGGGCACTTTTGTATTCCTTTCTTTGGACCTGGTTATACCCACGATAACAGGGCGTTTCGGGAGTAGGCGTGATGAGTATTATGACCGGAGGTTCGATTGGATCATGACCGACCTGAACTGTACTGGGCGGCTAGCAGCGAGTAGGCGAACAGGCGAGATAGGAGATGATAATGAATCTTATTTAATATGGCATATGTACCTGTCGCCCGTGCGATATTTCAATATCCTGAAAAGGCTGCTTCATTTCGTCATTCCACTGCCACAGTGGTTATATTGGCTGTGTCTGTGGTAACAGCGGCGGCCCTGTCAACTCTCCTCTTAACGACCCAGTCCCCCAACTCCTTCCATATCGCCTCCTTCTCCTTAGGCTTCAACGTCGCGGCGAGCCCGCTCGTGCTGCTTGCCACGAAAACCCTGGCCCCCTTCCAGTTGGGATCGTACACGACTCCTTCCTCCCTTTCATCCTCCTCTCGGCCATGATCGTCACCATCAAGAAGGCGACCCATGTTCTCCTTTTCGTCCTGCCATCCGTAGCGAAACTCGGCGGGGCGGATGGCTCGCCCCCCATGGCGGACCCGCCACACGCTCTCCCAGATGCTCTTGCCAACGATGCAAACGGACTCGGGCCGCCAGCGGCGCACCTTGCGCTCGAGCACGGCCACGCCCTCGTCCATCTCGGCCCGGCTCAGCTCAGCTCCGTTGCGGCTAGGACGCGCCACGATATTGGTCAGCCCCAGCGCGTACCGGGCCGGCATCTCGCGGTCCTCTGTGGGGTGACACAAGCGGGGTGTCACCCCCGATGAGTGTAAGAGCTTCCAGAAAAGGTTGCTCGGATGCGCGTAGGCGTGGCCCGTCCGCGCCGTCTCGATGCCCGGGTTTAGACCGATGAAGAGCACCAGCAGGTTGGGCGCCATAGCGTCAGGGAGACCCGGAAGGTGGGCGTAAGTCGAGGGCGGAGCGTAGGTGGACGGGACGCGGGCGCGCTTAAGTCTGCGAGAGGGCGATTTCGTCGTCGTCGTTGTTGTTGTTGTTATTGTTGTTTCTGTTGTTTCTGTTGTTTTTATGGAGGCGGATAGCGAAGATGACGAGGAGGTAGCCTCCTCATCTTTGGTATCATCCCCAGCGGCATCCAGTGCTTTGCGCTTAGACGGGGAGCGCGAGGCGCGGCTTGGTGACGGCTCCGCTGACGGCGTCACGGATAGCCGAAGGCTTCGCCGCGGACCACCAGCCGTTGAACTGGCCTTAAATTTGAAGCTTTCGAGCTGAAGGCGGCCTTGGAAGGTCGGCGCCGTCCGGGAGTCCTCTGCGATTTCTGAAGTCATTGTCTTTGGTATGCTGCACCGCGGTTGTGAGTCGAGAGTGAGGTTTTGAGGCCGATGTCTGCTGTGCCACTCTGGCCAAAGAACGTAGAACGCCCAAGCTTCAATCACTTCTGTGGGAAAAGCAGTGCTGCTCAGACTTTACACAGCAGTTGAGGCCATCGAATTTCTCAGCCTTCTGCAGGGGTCATGTTGCCTGCTGTGAGCAACCCCTGGCAGTGGCAATTCGAGGCAGCAGCGACCAATGTGCCAAACTCGAAAAAGCCCAGAGTTTCGGGCAGATATCGTGCCGGTTCGCTTGGATTTACTGGGGCATCTGACCGGCTGGACAGGCTATTTAAAAAGTTCACGCATCTTCTCCCCCAAAATGACGAGTTTCTGTCTCTCCGTTTACACACTTACCTGCAACTGCAACTGTTGAGGGATCCTCACGGGAAGTTGCGGGACGTTGCGACGAATGCGCCGTCCCGGCAGTCCAGACCGCCCCTGTTTCCCCAACGAATGGGACGCCTAGCCTGCCGCACACGGTGGGGACTGCTCGGTCTTCCGTGGGGCTCTCGACAGGACGTGGCGCGGGCATGGCGCTGACTGCGGGGCATTCTGGGCTGTAGTGGGTTGTGGTTGCTCGGGATCCGTATCGGACGGGAACTGTTGTCGAGTCCTGCCTCGTGTTGTTGTTGGGTTTCAAAAGCATCCTCTTTGGCCTAAAAGGGTTTTTCTTTCTTTTTTTCCCTTGCAAATTGTTCTTTCGCTTCCTTAGCATTTTCGCCAATTTTTCTTGATTCGACCTCGATTGCACGCTCTTGAATTGATCAATTGCTGCAACTAGCAGACATGAGTGCCCCGCAGGAACCAACACCGCAGCAGCTGTCCGAGCTTAAGGACAAGTACTCGCTCGCCGGACAGAGCCAAGTGCTTACCTTCTACGACTCGCTCTCGAGTGCCGAAAAGGCTGCCCTGTACCAGCAGCTGTCGCTCTTCGACCCCACGTACATCAACACCATCACCGCTAAAGCCCTTGTCCCGCCCAAGACCCAAGAAGATGCTGCCCCCTCGCTCGAGCCCCTGCCGGACTCGGCCCGCGCGAGCATCATGGACTCCAAGCCCGCAGACATTGACCGGTGGTACTCGGAAGGGCTCGATCTGATCGCAGCCAACAAGGTCGGCGTGGTGCTGATGGCTGGCGGCCAGGGCACGCGGCTGGGTAGCTCGGATCCCAAGGGCTGCTTCGACATCGGCCTGCCCTCCGCCAAGTCGCTGTTCCAGATCCAAGCCGAACGCATCCGCAAGGTTGAGCACCTCGCCGCCAAGAAAGCTGGCACTGGCGCCGACGTCACGGTCCCCTGGTACGTTATGACGTCGGGGCCTACGCGCGGGCCGACCGAGCGGTACTTCAAGGAGCACAACTACTTCGGCCTCAAGCCCGAGAACGTCTTCATCTTCGAGCAGGGCGTTCTTCCCTGCATCTCCAACGATGGCAAGATCCTGCTCGAGAGCAAGGCCAAAGTGGCAGTCGCTCCCGACGGCAACGGCGGACTCTACAATGCCCTCGTAGAGGCCAAGGTGCTGGACGACATGAAGAGACGCGGCATCGAGCATGTCCACGCCTACTGCGTGGACAACTGTCTCGTCAAGGTGGCTGACCCCGTCTTCATCGGTTTCTCGGCCTCGGTGAACGTCGACATCGCCACCAAGGTGGTGCGCAAGCGCAACGCGACCGAGAGCGTCGGCCTCATCGTCTGCAAGAACGGCCGCCCAGACGTGGTCGAGTACAGCGAGATCGACCCGCAGGTCGCCGCCGAGGAGGATCCCGAGCAGCCAGGCGTGCTCAAGTTCCGTGCCGCCAACATTGTCAACCACTACTACTCGTTCCGCTTCCTGGAGACCATCCCCAAGTGGGCCAAGACGCTGCCGCACCACGTCGCCCGCAAGAAGATCCCATACGCCGACCTTGAGTCGGGCGAGACCATCAAGCCCGCCAAACCCAACGGCATCAAGCTGGAGCAGTTCGTCTTTGATGTCTTCCCCATGTTGGACCTGGCCAAGTTCGCCTGCATGGAGGTCCGCCGCGAGGACGAGTTCAGCCCGCTCAAGAACGCTCGCGGCACGGGCGAGGACGACCCGGACACGAGCAAGCACGACATCATGGCCCAGGGCAAGCGCTGGCTGCAGGCGGCGGGCGCGACCGTGGTCAGCGAGGACCCTAACGCGGGCGTCGAAGTGAGCCCGCTGATGAGCTACGTAAGTTCACCTCACTCTTTCGGGCCTACCATTCAAGTGTCTCATCGCTAACTCTTCCAACCAGGGCGGTGAAGGACTCGAGAATGTCGCTGGCAAGACCATCACGGCTCCTTCCCTTTTGGAGTCGGAGTAGTATGCCGACTGTGAAGAGGATGTCGGGGGGGGGTGCCACCTTCCTGGTATTGGAGTGAACCCCGGAGCCTAGGATAAATAAATGCCCATAATAAAGTAAAACGATTCTGGGCTGGAATCAGCCAGGGTATAATTTAATCATTGGCATAGCGCTTGGTTGGGAATCGATTCGAGTTTGGTTGTTTTCCCTCCACGCACTCTTTCTTTTCCCAGACATGCTTTGGGTGGTGATGTCCTTGAAAATCCATAATATTGAAAGCAACGGCCGTTTTGCTTGTCGCCTAACGATGTACCAGCGTAGACATAAACGCCCCGGTAATACCTGTCTCTAGCCCAGACCCAGAAACTCCCGCTGTGGTCTATAGAAGGTAAATCGAAATCCCAGCTAACCCTGAGAACTCAAACCGTCTCTCCATCTCACTCTGTCCGACATCCGCGAGCACCCTCTCATTTTTGAGTGCCGGTGTCCCGTCCCAGTGACGTAGTTCTCCTTCACGAGCTGTTCAAGAAGCTCAGGTAGCAGTTCCACCCGATGCTGATCACATTAACAAAGAGGAGCCGGTGCTGGAGCGGCACGAGTTTGAAGTTGACCATCTGGACGAAGGGCCAGATGGCCCAGTTGGTGAGGAGGGCGTCCTTGTAGCTGCGGTCGAGCTTTTCGCGCACCGACCCACCCTCGAGTACGGCCATGCTGCTCAGGAAGACGCCGATGAAGGTGGGCGCAAAAATGCCCTGGTCACACGCCACGCGTGCCAGAATGGTCGCGTTGGGCGTGCGCAGGTTGACGTGCCGCGACAGCAGGCGGAACCAGGTCGCTGCCGCAGGGCCGAAGACGACTGTTTCGATGTTGATTAGCGACCAATGACCATATTTCCTTTTCACCTCCTCTCTTCTCTTCCCTCTTCTTCTTTTTTTTTCTTTCTCTTTCTTTTTCATTCTATTTCCTCCTCTGAAAAGGGAAGACAAGACCAATATTGAAAGATATAACTAAATAAACAAAACGACAAAAAAAAAATGAACTAACCACCCCCGTATAGCGCCATACGCCCCGTGCGCGCAAGATCGTGCTTCTCAACGCCTTTCTTGTCGACCAGCTGCTGCGCCGTCACGTCGCCGACCGCGAACAGGATCGACGTCGTGACCGCTTGTGTGAGAAGCGGCCGCGCCGCCAGGCGGGCTTGGTACCTGCGTTCGAACCATTAGTCGTCTACCGTTTATGAGATGAAACCAAAACATGTTGCGTTGGATTGGCTGGATTCGGTATGGGCAGGTCGCATTTTCTTACCATCGAAGCATCTTAATTGCTTTAGAGTTTTGGGTTGAGAGCCGTTGTTCTCAGAATTGGAGGTTACGTAAAGAGAAGGAGTGAGAGAAGGAGTGCAGGTTGAAAAAAAAGAGGCCTAGGAAGTGTGTTGTTTCACAAAGAGTCGATATAATTCAACTTAGGGTTTCACGGTCCCTTAGACTGAATTTGGTGTACGAAATTGGTGGTTAGGTGGTTTCTTGATTCTTTTCGTCTCCAACTTTTACAGCTGATAAAATCCCAGAGAAGTTACCATACAAGGCGTCCCTATCAGGATCCTTGATCGACGTTCAACTCATTTCGTAGCCCAGCTCTGTCTCAGCAAGGTTCGCTGTTCACCTGACCTGCTAAAACTGGGCCCCCAAGCTCAAAATCGCAACTCCGCCAGGGCACTTTCAGGGGATCTGGGTCTCGGCCGTGGGTGGCGGAGTGGCCCCTTGATCTTCGTTGACGTGGGGGTTTTAACAGTCTGCGCCAGGTTTTGATCTGAGAACCTCCGCGCTGTCTTCACTTGCTGTAAAGGCAATAATCGCTGAACCACTCCCGAAGAGGGGAACACGTAGCCGTTTTTTTTTTCTCGATGAATTGATTTATGTAAAGGCCGTCTCTCGCCAGAGGCCAACATACATCACATCTCCATCGATGAATTTCCTCGTGCACGAACGTCCAGTGGCTACCAGCGAACAACTGGTGCAAAGTAGACCTCCATACTGCGGGCCGCCGCTTCGCAGCCTTTAAGCTGCTTCATACGCATAACTACATCATGGCTCGTCCTGTTCTGCCTCCGTCCTCCGAGCCCAGTCTCGTCACGGTCCATGGCTGTCAACCCCCTACCCCAACGACCACACTAAGTCACATCCTCTCCGTCTCACCCCTATGGGTTCGAGAGCAAGTACTCAACAGCACCCTGCACGCTGCCGCCGCTACGACGCAACGCCGTCACGTTCCTTTCAAAGTCATAGAAGCCCATGTCGTTCAGCTGGCGTAGCTGATCAGCGTAGCGCTCCTCCGGTGGTCTATTGTCGGCCGGCGCAGCAACCGCGCCGGGCAGCCCCGCTCCCCCTAACCCCCACATCTGTGCCATTTGCTGCATGGCCTCCGGAGAGATGGGCGGCAACCCAAAGGGATTGTTTGCATTGGCACCTTGGGCAGCGCCGCCAAACAGCGCACTAAAAGGGTTGGGCGGTTGGGCGGTGTTGCTCGCGCTGTTCGCTTGACCCTGTGTGTTGGCGCCGGATGTCGGCGCATCTCTGTTTTCCGATGAAGATGGCGTTTGTGTGGGGTTTGCGGGTGCTTGCCCAGCCGCTCCTGGTCTGGCAGCGCCAAATCCGGGTGGCATCATGTCCAGGAGAGAAGCGAGCGGAAATCCGGATGGGGCATTGCCGGCATCCCCAGCGGCACCAAATAAGGCTCGAACGGCGTCATCGTTGCTACCCGTTGTCCCGGCGTTTCCGCTCCCTGGCGCGTCAGCCGGTGTGTTGTCCGTAGCACCGGGAGCGGGAAACGCAGAGACCCCTCCACCTTGTAGCGCTCTTCGCATTCTCGACGCCATGCGAATTGCCTCGGGGTTTGTCATCATGTTGCGGAAGTACGGCGACTGGAGCATCTCGCGCGCATTCGGCATGGCGGCTAATGCGGGGTTGGTGCGAATCATCATGTCGATAAAGTTAGGATTGTTTAGGGCTTCGTTCATTGTCTGTTGAATCATCGGGTTTGATAGCATGTCGGCCAACTGGTCCTCGCTCGGCGGCGCACCCATCTACAACAAAGCGCCACGGGGTCAGCAACTTCTGGACAGACAGCGTCGTTCACGTCGGGCAGGAGGGCGAAACTTACCCCACCGTCTGCGCCGAACAGGTCGGCGCTCGGTAAGTTGGCATGGCCGGCAAACCGGGCACCGGTGAGTCCTGCCAGGGGATCACCGGCAACGGAGCCAGCTGCCATGTTCTGGGGCACAGCGGCGGGAGTTGGAGTCGAGGTTGAACCGCTGGCAGCCGCAGGTTGCGCGTTGCTGCGAGCGCTCTTTACCATGTGGACGGTATTCATGTTCTTGATCTTGTATACGCTCAAGGCGTCCGAATCCTTCATGATGCGCCCAGAGTATATCAGCCGTTGCCTGTCGGCGGGTATATCCTCAAAGTCGGTGCCGGCCAGCTTAGTCTTGAGATCCAATACGGTTGCGGATTCGTCCATGGTGATTGTATGTGTCTTATCATTGGAACTCTTCACCTTGAAGGTGATCTGGGCATCGCTGCCCGTCTCGGCGCTGTCTGCCATGGCTGCGCAACAAGGGAGAGGTGAGTGACGAGGTTTGGGAGGGGTGGCGGGGCCGGGCGGGCGATTGTTAAGGTTTCGACTGAGATTCGGTCCACAATCTCAGAACAATTGTATGGTTTGAGAGTCGCTGGGAAGCGATGATATATTTCACGAGGCACTGGATTGATCGCTGAATGCAAGCTTCAGCTCGACGAGCGTTCGGTAGAGATCAAGTGGAACGTCGATGATGTCCGTGGAACTGCCAAGAATGCTCACAGGCAACCGTGGCCGACGTTACACTCAGATTAGATAAGATGGTTGAGGAACCATACGCTATAATACGGTTCGAAATGCATACAAGTCACAGTTTGTCCATGAACGTCGTTGGTAATCCTTGTAATATAGATCTTCACAATGAAGCAACAGCTCTTTGGAAATTCAGTATTCAACTTCAATGTCTTCAACTTCTCAAATTTAGCTTGACAAGCATGCATACTTCATTTAGTCAGAGCGAGCGTCATTCTTTGGCCTGTACCGTGTGTATTGTATGAGTTGAACCATAGTTACACCATACATGTAAAGCATCTGGCCTCAGGATGCTCTCAACTTGCTCCTTACAACAAGACACACGCCATCCATCCGCCATTGAGATCAGAAGCGAACAGTGAGACATGCTCACAAACCGCCTGGAAATTCGCGCAGCAGTCAATATAGCAAACGACGCGATGTCTCGCGGCACGGTCCCTGCAGATGGCTGCGTCCGTGACCCGATCGGCAGAGCAAGGAGCAAAATCGCCGGGCGCCGTGTTCCCACCTTGCCGAGGCACCGACTGCACCCCACCAAAACAGCAAATCGGGTTTCCCGGTGCCGATAGGGCGCCGCTTCCGTGGACCGTGTGTCCATCTTCGGAGCCGGCCGGGGTGGCCGCACATTACAGCGTACTTTGTCAAACGGTGTCTGTGAAGCGTCGTTCCTTCGAGCCTAATGATGGCACACGGCAATTGTCAACCTTCCCTTGCTACTTACCATGTTTTCGAAGCGAGACTTGAACTCTTGGGGGGTGCCCGAGTTTAGCTGTTTACTTGATATATACATACTAACTACAGGTAGCTATGGACAATTCAGACGCCGTCCGAAGAAGAGCGCCAACATGCCAGTTGCTGACACGAGACTCCTGAGATTCAAGGACGACGGGTACCGCAACCCTGCCCAGTCTCTTGGATGCCCAATTGAAAGGAGTTCACAACGGATCACACCGTCAGGCTTGTGGCTTCATGCCGCTGAACCTCTACTGCCCAACATGGGATCGCTCCGGTTTGTACCACTAAAGCATGCTGCCGTCGTTAGTAGCCGCCATATTATACGGGTTCTTGCCGCCACGGGCGTTGGTCAGGGAAAACCTGCTTAGGAGGAGAAAACAACTTTTTGTTACAAGTGTGCCATCCTCGGCCACGTGGAAGGCCAAGACAGGATATATACGGCGTGCACAGCAGCGATATGACCTGTTTTTGGGGTTATTCTGCGCTGGCATTGGGCCGGCTGGCTAGGCTGGCGGCATGCATGGACTACAATCACGCATTAAGCAGCCTCACCGAGCCGGACAGAACGGGTCAGTGCCCAGCGACCGCGAAGCAGGGGCCTGATGGGTAGACCATCATCATGGTCAACAACCGCCTGGTACCTGGTGCCTACGAGGCTGCACGCCTGTAGCGGCGTTAGGGGAGAAGCCCCGGGCCAAACCGAAAAACAGGACCTCACCGCCACGTCGGAAAACGTGAAGTCATCGTGCGGGTGATCATCGGGCAAAGCACCGATCTCGAAGATGTCTTGCGCGGGGACTTGGGAACGTACCCGCCCTATCATGCTCTCAGGACCCCTGCGTGGCTTGTGGTGACTTGCAGGGCCAAGAACTGCGAGGGTGTCACACCAACTTGGGCAGGGCGAAAAACTCTCCTGTCGTCAGGCGGTCATCTCCCCTCCCCGACCTGCCTCATGGCCGATCCGTCGGAGGCCCGTTCCGAACGCCGGTTGCACAAGCCACGAAGGTCGGGACGTTCCGGTCATTGTTCTCTCAGCATTCCCGTTTTCCTATTGAAAAGGCGGAGGTGAATGAGGGAGAGAAGCAGAAGCAGGTGACCAAGAACTGGATACAACCAGCTATAGGTATGGCTCAACTACCATGGTGAGGACCAAATTGGAGTTGAGGGGCACAAGCGGAGGGGGTGGGGAGCGGAAGCGCGGGGTATAAGGTGAGGGGCACAGAATTCTTCTGGAAGCCAACTCCAATTACGAGCCCTAAACAAGGCACCATACCATGCATTGCGGATCATGATGGCCAACCTCCATGAATTTGAAACTCAAACGGAGACAAAATGGATTGCCATGTGGAAGCCACGCTGAAGCGGTGAGCTGGCAGGGCAGGGCAGGGCAGGGCAGGGCAATTCTGGCAGTTGCTGCCTGCCCAAAATCAAGCAGGTACCTGGTAGGTACTCGATTGGAAATGGAAAACACAAAGCTGCAGTTCGCTGTGTTGGCAGGTGCCGTTCGCCATTCCAACAATAACCTGCAGCAATCCATCGAAGTGGCCAGATCATTGCATCTTCAATCCACGCAGCTCTCCAGTGGATGACTACCCCAACAAGAAGCGAGGATACTTCTCGTATATCCTGGAGCCCAATGAAGCCAACTCACACGACACAGCCTCTCTCTATCGTTTTCTCTCTTCTTCCTTCCCTCTCCCTCCCACTCTTTTTTCCGTCTGTCACCCCACTGCCTACATACCTAAAGAGCCTAAGCTATCTCGCCTTGGGTGGCAGGTAGCTTAAGGTAACTTAGGGTTTTAAGTCTGCTCGATGTCCCCACGCTGACCCTCAGGTTGCTGATTCACCGTTGAAACGCTGGAAGATGGTAACCGCCAGAGGCAGGAGAGAGTGGTCACCGGGGCGGACCCCACGGTGGATTCGCAATGATGTCGCCATTCGATAGATGCTCGCGGCTTCTCGACCGCCCTCCCTCACCGACACATGTGTCTCTTCACGTGGGCTCCTTTTGCCCTCGGGTCCAGGCTCCATCGCGCCGAGAGCGAGGCACCTGAATCTGCAACGCTCCGCTTAGATGCCTGGTCCTACCCTCACCGCTGGGTTGGAAACGAAGGGCTGATTGGGCGGCAACATTGAGGCACAAACGGCAACGACACAGAAGCCGAGACTGGCAAGCATGACAGCGGACTGAACGGGCTCCTACAGCTGTTTGAATTTCCACGATTTATGTCTTATGGTCTTCGACAGCAGCAGGGTACCCAAGGGCGTGTCCCTCTATGCTGTCTTGTTAGTCCCCTACCCTTTACGCTTGGCTGCCAGTTTCTGAGGCAGCAGGTTCATTGGTTTGGGGCCCTTGCTACACAACCCGGACTATTCTCCGTTCGCGTAGCAGCCCATCGTCTTCCGATGGCTATTTTTTTTCCCTTCTCCCTTTCCTGTTCACCCCCCCCCCTGTCCAACCGTTGACGGTATCCGCTCACGCAAATCAACCAAGTCATGGGGCAGCTCTTCTTGGTTTTGACTCCCCTCTCCCCCTCACCCTGGCCGTTTAGGGGTTTGCAAACTCCCGCTTCTGGCCCTCCGGTCTTGGGTTCCTCGGCGGCAGGTTCATTCCCTTGAACCGCTCGCACAAGTGTCCGTCCGCAGCAAGGTATCTGGACGTAAATCTTGTGATACTTTGCTGGCTCCCTCCTACCGTTTTGCTGCCCGACCAGCACTCGAACACATCACACATCATTCCAGCAATGCGTTGGCACAAGCCCCTTCCCGAGAAGTGTCGATGCTCCCCAAGTAGCCGACAATTTAAAGCCCTGCCTGGGCCCATTACTGTTTCCTTGGTTTTCGTTTCGTCTCAGGCCGACTCCTGACATAGCACGTCTCCTTAGTTCAACTCCATACTCTTCATCCATTGACACCATGTCGTCTTCCCTACGCAAGTCCCCTTTTATGTACACCAACGCCGTGTACTGGCCCAACTACCGGGTCTACAACGGGGACACGCCAGGCCAGCTGAACTACGGTTGCATTAACCGAGTTTACTACGCCTTTGCCAGTGTGACGGCAGACGGGGGCGTATTTGTGAGCACAATCAAATCCCATTTGGCTCATGTGCATATTGCTCACTTGACGACCAGCTCAGTGATGAATGGGCCGACGCCAGTGCACCCTGTGACGGAGTCCAGGGCGCTCTGGGGTCTCTGATGCATTTAAAGCAGAGATACCGTCACCTACAAGTTGTCTTGTCGATCGGCGGCGGCGATTCGGCTGGGACGTTCCCCATCGTAGCGTCAAGTCCGGTCCTTCGAGACAATTTCGCTCGCTCAGCCCGCGGTCTGGTCGAGGCATCTGGCCTTGACGGAATCGACAGTAAGCCCTCTGCTTTTCTTTTTCTTTCATTCTGAAAACCATCAGCCTTGGGCAACGTCTCACGATTCTAACACGGCTAGTCGTCTGGGAGTACCCTTGCACGCCGGAACAGGGCAGCGACTTCCTCGCGCTGATAGCGGCTACCCGCATCCACCTCCCCGAGGAGCACTACTTAGTCACGGCCACGCTCCCGGCAGCCAGGACGGTTCTCCAGAACATCGACCTCGGGCAGACAGCCGGGTACCTGGACACGGTCAACCTCACGGCGTACGACTTCTTCGGCCACTGGTCGCACAAGAGCGGGCACCACGCGCAGCTGTACGCCACAGGGAAGGACGAGCCGTCCGGGGCGGCGGGCGTGAGGGACCTGATGTCGGCAGGCGTGCCAGGGCGCAAGATCCTCCTGGGCATCCCGCTTTTTGGGCGTAGCTTCCTGCACGTGGCCGGGCCGGGCCACAAGAACAGGGGCGCGGGTGGAGGCTCGGACGGGTCCGGGTCTTTCGAGTACGCCCAGCTGCCGCGCAAGGGAACCAAGGAGCAGGTGGACAAGCGGGCAGTGGCGGCGCAGTGCGTCGGGGGCGACGGCGGGTTCGTCACGTACGACAACCCGGACACAGTCAAGATAAAAGCGGCATTTTGCAAGCAAAAGGGACTCGGGGTATGGCTTTTTTTTTTCAGTCTCTCCTTTAATATGAGTTCATCATCCGTGACCCCCCTCCTTTTGGTGCACCAGTGAAAAGGTGCATGACATGCTGACCTTTGATGGCATTTCTAGGGGCTGTTTTACTGGAGTGCGCCGTGCGACGCCAAGGACTCGAAACGGAGCCTCATCGCGACAGGGTTCAAGACACTGCACAGCTCCTGAGTTTCTTCACCACTCTCCCACCGGTTCAGAGATGGTCTTCTTCTGTTCCGTTTTCACTTGTACTCTCAATCTGAGTCAAGGAGGCTCAGGAACTGTACTCATGACGTGAATGAATAGCGGAGATGGGTTGCACGATGCGATGATTTGAATAGAGGTATCGAAAAAGACTTGGCGGGGTGATTTAAAGGGTTTTTGTTTCTTTCTTTTTTCTCTTCCTTCTTCATTCCCTTCTTCTTTTCCCTATCATTTCCCTTTATATTTCTCACGGGCTAGAATAGAAGGCTACACAAGCAAGGCGAACATGCGTTCGGAATCAAACAATACAGGATGTATGTACATGTCCATATGCATGTACATTGGAGTTGGGTCTAGACAAAAGTCAAGCAGGGCGTCACGGAATGGATGATCAAAATTGGGCTCTCTTTCAATGGGGTCTGGCTTGGTTCCGAGTGACGTGTCTCCCCTCCCGACCTTAAGGAATTGTCACACGGGAAATTTCCATTTAGGTCAATCAACTTCAAATACCCAGGGGTGGCCGGCTTTGTGGCGTAGTATCTGCGCCCAAGTCACACAGATCGGATGCCGTACGCCCCAACCTCCGGGAGAGATACTATGGGAGGGAGCAAGATGGTATGACAATACGGGTCATGTTAGAAGAACACACGGCTCATCTTTACTGAAAATGTGTACAACGTTCAAGGCACGAACTAGCAGAATGAGAGCGTGTGCCATTGAGTCGGGTTCAAGGACCGGGTTTAAGAATACGCCACGTCTCATTCTTGCTTTGGTGCTGACCGGTCAATGATTTGTCTGATGACTGCCTTTCTCAAACTCCTTCGTTGTCGCTTGAGTCTAGACGGTTTGTAATGTAAGGCTGAAGCAAAGGGGGGTGTTATTCTAAGTTGGGGGATCGGGGAAGGGAGGAAAAAGGGGGCGGCCCGGAAATGCGGTTGGGCTGAAATGCGTGTGGGTGGGGGAAGTCGCTGTGTCTAGTTTTGGTCGACAGCCTTACGGGTATGATCCGTACCCGCGAATATCTGGGTGTATGCGGGGTGCATTCGGGACCGATTACACTAGGAAAGGTGTACCTGCTTCGTTGAGTTTGCTCATCCATGATGTCATTAAGGTCACCAAGGCGAAGCTGAACCCTAACCCGAATCATCCTCATTGAACAGGAAACGATGGGGTGCGTTCGAAGCATTTAAAATCAACGGGAACATCAAGTTTGCCTAGCTGCAACCTCGTTCGCGTGAAGCAGGGGAGATGATATTCTGAGCACGTCAATACAAAACTGGCAGAACCTGAGTCTTTTCAGGCTTTGCATTTCTCTTTACCTCAAGGACCCTCAATCGCCTGCCTTCTATTCTCTCCCTTATCGCAGCAACGGGGTTAGGGCAATAACACATGTACCTACACTCTTAACGTCGATCTGATCGCCATTTTCCGAGTAGTCTCCGACTAAACGCCGCTTTCTCCTTCGCTTTTCATGGCGCTCTTCAAGATATATGACTAAACACAGCATCAAATGAGTTAAAAAAGCGAGGCTACGGTGTTTACATTAACCCGTATTACTACTTCCCACCAAACATACCCCGCAACACCAGCTCCTTCATCACAGACTCCTCTGTATAAAGTGCAATTGCGGACTCTCAGCATCATCATCCAAACTCATCCAAACTCATCCCACCATAGGATAACTCAGCACTCGAGTTCAAACCACATCACCCTCCTACTGTCGTGGAATCACCGTACTTCACTTCCTCCCCTCCCATTACCAAAATAAGTCTCACCATGACGTCTTACTCCTCCTCCCCATCTCCTTCTTTATCCTTCCTGATCTGCACCACCTGCGGAACGCAGTACCCAACCACTGACAGAACCTCCCTGACGACGTGCTTCATCTGCGATGACCCGCGCCAGTACGTGCCCTCAGTCCCGGGGGGTCGTCCTACCTTCACGACGCTCGAGGCCCTCCAGCGGGACCCTTCCGTCAAGAATGAGTTCCATCCCTTGTCGCTCCCCAGTTGTGGGAATGACGACCGCTTCGTATCGGTGGTGACGACGCCCAAATTCGGCATCGGCCAGCGCGCCGTGCTGGTGCGCACCACCACCGGGAGTGGGAAGAGAGTAAACATTCTCTGGGACTGCTTGAGTTACATTGACGACGAGACGATCGAGACGCTGCGGCGGCGGTGGGGCGGCCTGCACGCCGTCGTGATTTCGCACCCTCACTACTACTCGTCGCATCTTGAGTGGGCCGACCGCTTCGACTGCCCTGTGTACCTCGCCGCCGAGGATGAGAGGTGGCTTGCGAGGAGGGATGACGGGAAGCAGGTGTTTTTGAGGGAGGTGGAGACGAGCATCGTGGTCGATGGTGAGAATACCGGGGTCAAGGTCATCAAGTTGGGAGGGCATTTTCCGGGGAGTTGTGAGTGTTTTCTCATTTCTTTCTCCCTTTTTTTTTTTTTTTTTTTAATTTTCAGCTTTATTCTTTTCCCCTCTCTCTTTTCAAGTCTTGGGATATGTTGACTGAGGTGTGTGCCTCCCCTACCAGTGGTATTGCTGTATGATGGTCGGCTGCTCACGGCTGACACGGTCATGATGACGCCGTCCGGGCGGAGTAACTGGACCGTCGACGCCTTGGGCCGGCCGAGGGAGCGGCCCAAGGGCGTCAACACCTTCTCCTTCATGTGGAGCATACCCAACATGATCCCCCTGAGCGCCGACGAGCTGGTGAGGATGTGGCAGATCATCAAGGACTACGACTACAAGAGCGCTCACGGTCCCTTCCTCGGCTGGGACATCGAGGGCGAGGATCTCAAGGCGAGGATGTTGGAGAGCATGCAAATCCAGGTCCGGGCTATGGGATACGCGCAGCATCCGTTTTTGCAACTGTCCCTGTAGGGCCGAACTGGCCGGTTCAAGGTTTTATCAGCAAGCATTAAAACGCCGGCGCCTTGATTACTATCAATTAATATACTAAAATTTCCCTGAATCTCAAATTATCCTGCCGTCTATGTCAACACAAAACCAATCTCGTCCCTGTTGTCGTCAATCACACGCCCCCACTCAAGTAGCAGGCGGAACAGGTAGATTTCAATATCTGCCCGCCGAATCGCCCGCTCGGCCCAGCGCCTGCCCTCTTCAGCGATCCACTTTGCATCATCCTGGCGCGCCTCCATGACCACCTCGCGCCCGTTGAGCGTGCGCCCGTCGCGCTTGAGCAGCCCGAAGAAGTAGGTCAGGGTGCCATGCAGCGCGTGGTATCGCAAGTCGACGGGCACAAAGTGGACCCACGGCATCAGCCGCTCGCTGTACCACTCCCGGAAGATGGACGCGTACATGGGCACGCTGCTCGATCGCAGCGTCCGCAGCAAATCGCGCGGCGGCCCCTCGTCCGTGTCCATTACCATGACGTACCTGTGCCGGAGTGGTTCCTCGTCGTTACCGTCGCCGTCGCCCGCCTTGGGTTTGACGTGAAATTCGGCGTCGATGTCCTTACAGGCTCTGTTCTTCTTATCAATATAGGTTTTCTTGTCCTTGTTATCGTTGTTGTTGTTGCCGCCGCCGCCACCGTCATTTTTGCAGGCGCTGTAGCTGGAGAAGGCAACGTCCATGGGCAAGAGCTCGTTGATGTCGGCCGTCGGGACCTGCTCGTACACGAACCTGTCCTTGCGCGGCAGCAGCAGCGTCGTCTTCTCGGAGCGCGCTGGAGAGTTAAGCATATGGACGAGCCGTTCTTGATGGCCGCCGCGGACCAGTTCGTGGCTGGTATAGTGACGATCCACCTTGCCGCGCCAGAACAGCCGCTTGAACTTTTTGTCGAAGCCCTCGGTCGTCGGCTCGGCGGGCTCGTGGATCCGCCGCAGGGGGATGAGAATGTCGCTGTAGCTGTCCGTCTTTGCTCGGCTGAAGACGGGGAGTAGTTCCTGGAGCGGTCGGAGGGCGGGAGGGGCCATGTGGAAGCCGTGGAGGCGGAGTAGGTCGGATTGATGGCAGATGTCTTGGGACAGAGGCCAGTTCGTCAAGTATTGGCCCTGGGACTGCGGCCGCGCGCAAGAAGTGCAGACGTCCCGGATGTCCCAGTGGGTGCCTGCCCGCCCCCTGGTTCCTGGAGGGCATGCGAGAGCCGTCATTTCGCGGAAAGCCCGGACAGGGGTGAAGCCGTGTTCACCCGGCGACTGCTTGTCATCGGCTGCGGACTGGGCCAAGGGCATCTCACCGAGCGAGTTGGAAGACTTGGGCAGCAGCTTGCTAATACGCTTCTGGGTCGCCGTCTTGGTGAGTCTTTGTACATCCTCCCACGGTGCGAGCACTCTGGGCCGCTCATTCAGGTTGACGGCCAGCTCCATGTCAGGCAGATGCTCTGCAAAGGCAGTCACCCGGTCCACTAGCTCCTCCATTACTGGTTTGTAGGGGCTCGAGGGAGGTAGATTATGCTGTGGCTTGCCGTTTTGTATCTGGAGAATAGCCACGTCAGGCTCGGCGGCAGCCCGGCGAACGCCTTCTCTGATCTTGGACGGGGCCATGCCCCAGAATGGCAGGATATCCTTCTCCATTTGCGGGAAATGATCGAGGATGGCTGAACGCCGGTCCCTGGCAAACTCATACCAAACGTCGAACTTTGCGGGCGGATCCCGGCCGTGGTGACGCTCTTTGTATTCCTCGACAGCGACGCGCAATGAATCGCTGACTGTCGCATGGACCAGCCACCTGTCTGCCTCAATTCGAGCATCATAGATGGTTTTGACCAGCGGATGCTTTTCGATGATCTGGAGTGCTTTGATGGGCGTATAGATGGTTGCGACAATAGTGATGACGAGGAGAAAGAGAACAACCAAAGCACGGTGCGCGGAGAAGACGGACTGAATGTCGTTCGTGTAAAGGAGAGATGAGAAACCGATGCAGACGAGAAGCAAACCGAAGTAGACGGCACCGGGTGTGATGTTCTCCCAAGTCCCCGTCAATGCTGTCCTCTGTACGGCGTGTGTGATACCCAGGAGAAAGGTGAGGAGGCTAACGAGGGACACGGGGCTTCCTTCGGTGGCGAGGAGACTGGTCGATGTGATGAAGGTGGAGAAGGCCAGACCATCGACAACAATATCAAAGACGTACAACGAGTCAAGACCTCGGAACTCGTAGGTCATAGGCGTGTCGGGGAGGATTAGGCGGGAAAACCGGTAGAGCAGGCCGGTGCCGATGGCGGCGGCAAGGACAATTCCGCTCAGAGTCCTCAGACGGCTCTTGGTGGTCCTTGTCCAGGCAAGAATGCGCCACGCCACACCGGCGATGGCTGTGTCGAGTAGCAGGCCGAGCCATTGGAGAAAGACGACAAGGGCGCTCGCATCCTGGCTTGAGCAAAAGAAGGTCGACCTGGGATCGTTCGACGAGACGAGGTAGGTGCCCACCGAGAGCATGGTGACAGCAATGACCAGGGACGCCTTCGAGTCACTGATCCAGGCACTGAAGGCTTCGTAGATGGTCATACCAAACTCATTCTCTCTGTCAGCATCATCACCATCTCCAGACCGCGCCCTGCGGCCTCGAAAAATGTCGTAGAAGAGAATTGCCAGTGGCAGAAAGGCCTGAGGTTGAGGTCGGACGTTAGGATCAAAGTCAGCCTGGTGATTGGCAAGACCAAAACTCACCTCGATTCCCGGTTTGGAGCATTGTAGGTCACGCGACACGCGATGGAATATTTCCAAGCGCATGATGATGCAGAGAACGAGGACAGGTAGAAAGTATCTCCGTGGTTTCTTTGGCAAATTGCTGCGCTTCACCTTAAGCGGCGCCCGCTCATCATCTGCAGGATTTAAGAGTGAGCATCAGCCATGACGAAGGAGGGCACGCAGCAAAGGCCCAAATGCTCACCGAATCTCCCATTTGTGCCTGGAAGCCACAGAGCGCAAAAGCTAGCGCCGTAAGATGATAACGCCCCGATGAGGAGGACAAGAAGGGATGAGAGTCGCGGCTGTTCTGTACACCGAGTCAATAACAGCTTGGGGTCGAGAGGGCGATTTGGATTTTACCTACCGATGACCTGGTGGTCTTCGATGCTATGTGCAAGCCATAGAAAAGATGTGACGGCCCTGGGAAACGGGTCAGTTCTACTTGGTTACTTCACATCGCGGGTTCTGTCCTCAGTCCAAGGGGGTTTTATTTGGCATCCGCAGGCGTTCAGTTCAGGGGTATCGGGATCTCACCACAGCGCCGTCAACTGGTTGGCCATGCTCAGCGTCGAATGCCGCGGGCTTCCCCGGCTTGCCACGATCTGGGACGCATCAACTCAATCAGTAAAAAAAAATAGTTGGATAGATGCTGGGTTCGCAGCCAGAATTCCCAGTATAATGCTCGATGGAAGTGTGCGATGGAGGACCTAAATCGTCATCTGCACAGCGACTGATGGATCATGTTTGCTGTTCGAGTCGCTATGGAGACCTGGTAGGCAAGTAACTTTAGCGTACCCCTGCCGCAGATCGGCGCCGAATTTTGCATGCAGCAGCACGGGCAGGGGCAGTTACAGATTGCGATACGGACAGCCTTGCAGCCCCTGGGCACTAACCAAGACGGGATAGGGCCCGACCGTTGGGCGGGTCTGCAGCCGTGCCACAACGAATTTCCAGGTTCATCGGTCGGCTGCCGTCGGGTTGTTGGGTCCAACTACCGACCTTACCGTAACCATCAACCAACATCATCAAAACCTTCAACAATCCGATCCGTGCCCATGGGTTGCCGACCACCAGCACATCCGCAATGACATCACCCAAGACCGGCCCGGCCACTCCGGGTCTGCATCTCCTCTACATCCCCTCAGTGTGCGCCCTCATCGCCTTCCTCGGCTACTTCTCGCAATACCTCTTCAACACCGACCCAGACCTGGCCCCGGGGCCCCTCACCCGCCGCGAGACCCTGACCTTCAACGGCCTCATCGTCTGCGTCTGGTTGACCTACTACCGCGCCTGCACCGTCGACCCGGGTCGCTACCGCTTCCCGCGAGAACAACGACATGATGAAATAGAAAACAAACAACCATCGCACCCCCTCCGCCCGACCCGGTTCTGCAAGAAGTGCGCCGCCCCTAAGCCGCTGCGCGCGCACCACTGCCGCCACTGCGGCCGCTGCATCCCCAAGATGGATCACCACTGTCCGTGGACTGGCACGTGCGTGTCGCTGCAAACTTTCCCGCACTTCCTGCGCTTCCTGATCTACGCCAACGTGGCTCTGTGGTACCTGGGTTCTCTGCTCTGGCGCCGCGCCGCCGCCGTCTGGGCTGACCGTCGCCTGCCCGCTTACCTGGGCCCCTCTCCGCGGAGTCTGGCGGGTCTGACGATTTTGGCGCTTGCCGACGCCGTCACCGCCCTCGCCCTCGGCCTCCTGCTCTTCACTATTGTTAAGGGTTGGGTTTTCAATAGCACTATGATTGAGGACTGGGAGGCGGAGCGGCATGAGGCCGTTGTGGCGCGGATGGGGCGTTCGTTGGCGGGCGAGGATGAAGATGAGAGGGACTATTCGTCGTCGTCGTTCTTCTGGGGCGACGCCGACAACGACGCCGCGGTGCGCCAGGCACTGGCTCGCATTGAGTTCCCCTACGATCTGGGATTTTTCGCCAATATGGCGCAGGCCATGGGCACGCGGAACGTGCTGCGTTGGTTCCTGCCCGTCTTTGGCGGCGGACCCGTCATCAACAACGAGACTCCCGGCAAGGGCGTTGGCTGGGAGTGGGAGGAGAACGGGTTCAACGACCTCCCTGGGCTGTGGCCGCCGCCTGATCCGGAGAAGATCAGGCAGGAGCGGCGGGGTGCCTGGCCCGGTGCAGCTCGGCAGCAGCAGCAGCAGCAGCAGGGCGGGCCGTGGGATGGGTACCAGACGCAGGAGGAGGTCAAGGCTGCGTTCGCGAGGCGGCAAGAGGAGGACTTGAAAAGGCGACAGCGCACTCGGGCGCTGCAGGCCCAACAGCGGTCGGGCATCATTGCCGAGCTGGAAGAGCTCGAGGACGACGGCGAGCGCAGTGATGGCTACCAAGTGGTTGGCGAGCCGTTGTGGACAAACTCCGAGGGCGATCGCCTGTGGGACTACGGCGTGGACGAGGAGGTCGAGGAGGAGATTATACCAGCGCAAGCCGATGACGAGGATGTGCCCTTGGCGGAGCTGATCCGGAGGCGCAAGGTCCACACTCGAGAGGATGATGGCTGAGCCTGACTTACATTATTAGCCCCACAATCTCATGTGTCGGATTCATACAAAGCGCCAAACAACTCTCAACACAGCTCAACGGGCTTCAAAAAGCCTCAACAAGCCTGATTTTATCGCAACCTGTCGATCAAACATCACCTCATCATTTGGCACCGCTTTGAATTTGAAAGGGGGAAATCAAAGCGCTATCTATCCATCTATCTATCCCTCTACCAATCATCATCATCATCCTTCTTCGCCATAGCGTTCTTTCTCGCCAGTAGCGCATCCGCCAGACTTCCGGCCAAGCTCGGCGTGGGCGTGCTGCTCCTGCTGCTATCCGACCCGTTCATGCTCATACCCGAGTCGCGCGCCGCCTGCAGCCCGACTGGTTTCCTGCCTGCCGCCGGGCGCTTGGCCGGGGGCTGTGGTGCTGCCGGTTTCGCCCGCGCGGCTGCGCCGTTGGCAGCCGCCGGCGGGGGCGGTGGTGGTCGAGGTGCCTGAACTGGGGCTGGTGCCGGTGCTTGTTCCTCGACGTACGCGGCGGGGACCCAGGCCTGCCCGCTTGACGTCTTTGCGAGCCACCAACCTAAAAGTACGGATCATTGATCAGCATTGGGGGGGGAAGGAGCCGACTCAAAACCACTATCTGCACCGGAAAAGATAAAAGAAAAGCTTGCTTACCATTGTTCTCCTTCTGGACAATTTCAATCACCTGGCCTGCCTTAATAGACAACTCATTGTCTCGTTGGCCGGCAAAATCGTAGAGGACCTTAGCCATGATCTTAGGTTTGGCCGGAGGCGCAGCGGGGGGCGGAGGGGGAGGCGCCCGCACGGCCGATGAGTTGGACTTTTGGCGGGTGTGTGAGGGGATGCTGACAGATGCCGCCGGCTGGGGTTGCGGCACTGGTCTTGAAGTCGCCGCGCTGCTGGCTGCCGCCGCCGCCGTCGCCGCAGAAGAAGCGCCCGACGGTCGAGGCTGAGGCGTCCGGTTGACAGGGAACCTGGATGGCCTACCGCCCGGCCCGCCGGGCTTGATCAGCTTGCCCCTGGTGATTGGTCTCGGAGGGACCGGTTTGCCCTTCGGCGTCGGCCGGGAGACCGAGTTGGCCGGCTCTCCTGGCTGTGTATGCACGGCGCCGCTCTTGTAGAAGTCTTGCGGAGCGGGAGAGTCTTTCAGGACCTTGACGATCTGCATCTTGCCCGGCTTTTTGGCGTACTCGATGGTGTCTGCAATCTTCAAGTTGAACCCGCCCGGCATGACTCTCTTCATTTGTGTGAACAGCTCCGTCTTGAGAACGCAGTTGAGCAGCGGGTCGGCCTCTTGCTGCGACCCCACGCCCAGCGAAAACCAATCATCCCTGCATGTAGAGGTGCCAATGAACTTAATCGCCCCAAGGGGGACAGACCGCTCGACCAGGATCTGGACCTGGTTGTTTTGGCCCATGACCTGGGCCACGATATAAAATTTGCTGTTGGTCACAATCAAAATTCGGGGGCTAGGCTTGCTGGACCGGCCAAACTTGGCCTCGAGAATTTCACCGCGGCACGAAAAGACAGCCCGCTCGTTGCTCCCCAGCTGGATGCTGTTTCGCACCTGGGCGCCTGGCCCGGTGCTCGCGTTGATGCCGAGATAATCGCCGAGGAAGCGTCGAGAGCCGAGAATGCTCATTCTCCTGCGCTCCTTGCGGCCCTGCAGGACCCTGTGTCCTTCGTCCCGGAGCTGGAGGTACTCGGCGCCGGTCCGCTTCTTCCTCCAGAAGCGCTGGATGCGGGTGGCCGCTTCAGCCCTGTACGCGAGGTAGGCTCGCCACATGCGTTGGATACGCGTTGCCATGTTGTGCCAGTACCGGTCCCTCATGTGTTCGAGCGCGAACAGGGTCTCGGGTGACTTGATGAAGGCCTTGGTCACACCAAGCTGCCATTCTTCCTGTGGGATACTCGTGTCCTTGAGGATCTGCTTGACGGCGGCCTCGTAGGAACCCTGCCAGGTATACTCACCGGCATAGGAGGTCGCGGGCGACAGCAAGAAGAACCGGTCGACGAACTTCTCAAACGATTGGCGGTAGGCAAAGCCGGCGCGCCGGATGCGCACGTTCTCCTGGAGACCGAGATACTTGATCTGATGGAGCACGTTGGAGACGTTGTACTCGGACGGCGACTTGTTCTCGTTGGGCTTGATGGTCCGGATGTATGAGGGTTGGCACTTCATGAGCGTATCCACGAGCGCGTTGGCCGAGGTCTTGATCCTATCGCCCGCGGACGGAGGCTGCTTCCGGTTATCTTGGTCTACCTGGACGGGGAAGATGGTGTGGAGGAATTTGTTCTGGCTGCCCTTGACCAAGTTGAGAAGGCCCTTGAGGAGCTGATCCTTGTTCTTGTCCGTGATGCCGTCGACCGTGTACGTGACGTCGCCAGCGTAGTGCTTGATGATGAAGCTGCCCTGTCGGGGGGTAAGATGGGGGTTTGACATGCCGTTGATGCTCTGCATGAAAGTGCGGTCGCAAGCGGCGGGATCGGCGTGGGCGGTCTTGGTGGCATCCTTCATGGCCGAAAAGACACCAGGCGGACGGACGGACTCGATCAGGTCGCACACGATCTTGTTGTCGAAGTAGGAAATAGGGGTCCACTTAATCTGCTCCCGAGCGTATTCTTCTTGCTCGGCCTTGAGAGTCAACTGAATGAAGATCTGCTGCAGCTTCTCATTCACATAGTTGATGCAAAGCTGCTCGAAGCTGTTCTTCTCGAAAATCTCGAAACCGTAAATGTCGAGAATGCCGATTGTGTTGGAGGCAGCCTGCCGCGCCCTCAGAGACTGGTTTATCCGCTCTACGATCCAGTCGAACAGGTTGTAGTAGATA
This sequence comes from Corynascus novoguineensis, assembly GCA_033296725.1. Taxonomy (NCBI): domain Eukaryota; kingdom Fungi; phylum Ascomycota; class Sordariomycetes; order Sordariales; family Chaetomiaceae; genus Corynascus; species Corynascus novoguineensis. Next base: position 13,726 of record MU857687.1, on the reverse strand, counting down.
GCCATGGCCAGGGCGTCCCGGGTTGCCGTCGCTTGGGCCACGTTCGCCGGGGACTCGATCACCTCTCCGTTCCTCGGCGTGAGGACGCGAATTGTGATTGCGTGGACGAGGCTGGCCGGGTCAACCTCGAGAAGATAAGCCAGGAAATCCACCACCGACTGATCCGACACGGCCGCATAACCGCTGTCATCCTCGCGGAACACTAGGTTACCGGTCCAGAGAATGGCGGCCAGCATCCGGAATATGCTGTCTTGCTCGGCCTGCGTGAGGCCAATGATCTTCATGGCATTGAGTGTGTCTTGAAACTCGGCCAGGTCATCGATCCCGTCCACGTTGAAACACTTGGATTTGCTAGTGTAGAGGTACGTCTCGGGCTTTTGCACCCCGAAAATTTCTCGGTACTGCTGTGACGCCCCCTTGGTGAACTGGTAGAAGATATGGAAATTGCGCTCGTTGGTGATCTGGCCCACGACACGTGACTTCTCGAGCAGGTAGTTGGTGATGTCGGCACCAACGGGTTCGCCTTGGGCGTTGAAATGGATTTGCAGGTACTTGCCGAAGCGCGACGAGTTGTTGTTCCGCAGCGTCTTTGCGTTGCCGAAAGATTCGAGTAAGGGGTTGGTCGCTAGCACCATGTCCTTGATCTGCTGGATGTCGCCCGTGTCCCCCCCGCCCGAGACGTTGGCGATGTACTGCATGATGCGCTTGGCCGCCTCCGTCTTGCCGGCACCGGACTCGCCCGAGATGATGACGCACTGGTTGTCCTTGTAGGCCTTCATGTTGTAGTAGGCCGACTCGGCGATGGCGAAGACGTGCGGGGGCATTTCTAGCCGGTTTTTTCCCCTGTAGCTGTCGAGGACCTGGTCGGTGTAGATGCCGAGATCGCGAAAGGGGTTGACCGAAACCAGCACATGGCCAATGTATGTGTAAATCTCGCCGCCCTCGAAGCGCTTCTTCAAGTTCTCGTTAATGGCGTCATTGGACACGGTCCGTAGTAGCGTCAAATCAGAAACGCCAATCTCCTTCTTTTTTGTCGTGTCAAAAGTAGCCTTCTTAGGCTTGCTCGAGCCGGCCTGACCGCCGCCGCCGCCAGCGGACCGTTCCGCCCTCGCGGCCTTGTCCTTTGCGCGTCGAGTGATACCCTGCGATTGGGGCTGCTGTCAGCGATTTCCACTTCGAGTCCGCACCCGCGACAAAGGCGGGCACTCTGAGATGGCAGGCGTGCCATCCCGGGCGTCCTCACCATGGCGGGCGTGTCATGCGCGTGCTGTTCGAAGCGACGACAATTTAAATTAAATTACAACAGAAAATCGAGTATCAGTGCCGGTCGCAAATCGTGGGTAGGAGGAAAGAATGAGTGCGTTGACAGCACGGCTTTCTGGTTGGCGATCCAGTGGCGCAAAGTATTTGGTTGGTTTGTCTTTGGCATCTACTCGCCTGGGTTGGAGATGATGCCGCTCCCAGATCCCCCGAACTGCTCCGTGGGGTCAAAACGGTGCCTGATGTTCCTACTGATCCACTAGGGGAAATGGAGGCGGCCTTCTGCGCAGTGACGAAAGGCCGCCCAAAAATTGGTGGGGCAGCCGATTGTGGGTGGCTTGGACGTGTGTGCAATTCAAGGAGCCCAGCCAATCAAGGCAACCTAGTGTAAACTTGGTCTCAGACAACGCGCGTCAACGGTGGGCTCAGCCACGAATGTCAATCTGGGCAGGCGCCGCGCAAGCTGCGATGCTTAGGCCAGCCACAGTGGCATTTCTTTTACCAAAAAGATCCTTCTGTGGCCAGTGTGGCCAGTGTCCAGTGTGGCCAGTGTCCAGTCGGAATAACTATTACGGAACTTACAAGACTACTGCATAACTCGTTACACTACATACAAAACACCAATCTGCAAGAGGGGCACATTGAGTCAAGAAGCACACTACGACGGCGCTGTGGCGATAGGTGACTCCGGGCAGTGGAATCGAACAAAACCGAAGCACATCCAGAGAGCAGTCAGAAGCAGAGCCCAGAGCAGTAAAAAGGGAGGAATTTCGACGCATTTTATAGCGCAGAGGCTGAATCATCCCGGTTGACTTCCGTGTCTGAAGGACACAAAAATCGTACGATTCCCACGTGCGGCTCGCCCCGGATCATCAACCTTTGGGCCAGGATGAGATGGTGTGCAGGTAGCGTACATTCAAGCATAGCCGAACAAGGAGCGAACAAGCTTATTTATTGACCATGTCCTCTCTTTGGTCGATCAACTTGACATCCAGCCTCTCCATGTTGGCTTTACCAGCGGCGTCTCTTTCCCAGCGATACACTTCGAAGCCCGATCGGTGACCGGGAGGCTCATCGCGACCAGCCCTGACCTCACCTCCACTTCCGTCTCAAACCTTTCCAGCCGACAGCACATCAACCTAACTACATAGGCCAACTTCGACCTCGACGTCATTTCCCATCCGGTCGCTTCAATGCCCGGCAAAGCCTACAACTCCTCCCGTGCCGTCGTAGCCGTCCTGATGCCTCAAGCTCCAACCTTGCGACTTGTACTGTCCGGGATTGACGGTTTCACCAAGCATCTAGGGGTCCCGGTATGGCACTGGCGCGGCGGAGGGAGTATGAGCAGCCGGCTGCGACGCTAGGGATGATGAACAGCCTGCAGAATGGATCTCAAATGGGTTTCTGGATAGCCAATCTCGATGGCCTGTCTGGAAATCCTGCTTTTCTATTCCTTACTCATAGCCCTGTTTTAGGTTTGCCTGTCGAGGGCTTGTTTCGTGCCCAGGCAGTCGGCGCGAAGCCCGATAGTCATCGCCCATCGTTTGTGATTTAACTCGCACGTACTCCGTAGATCAAAGCTTTCCGGTCAGTCTCAAGCAGCCGCAACAACGTCCCAAACAGTCCCACTTGCCCCGGGAAGTAAAATTTTAGCATTGATTCTCAAATCCTAAACTACAGTAAACACGCGTTTCGTGGCGTACTTGATAGACGCCCATCAAGGTCACCCTAACAGGGGGTCAATCAGATCAAGGCATTCCAAGATCACTTAGGCTTGCCCGGTCGATTCTTATGCTCAACTCAAGCGAGTCCATCTGTTGGGAACGCAGGCCCACTAATGCCTCGCAATTGTGGGTTGACAGTAGGCAGCCCATCAAGGCACAAGTAACGATTGCGGTAAAATGTGCTAGTCGACTCGATAATCTAATGTTTTCTTCGAAATACAATTACCCATAACTACTGTGTTCCGTATCTTTAGTCGTGTCATCGTCGTCGGCGTCGTGGGAGGTCATCGCGGGTACCCATGCGGCGCATTGCATGTTGATGCGGAGATGCAGCTTGCCGAAACAGGGCCGGCCAAGGTGCAGCAGCCCAGGGCCGTGTACGATGAAAGGAACCGAACCACCTGTACTACAGCTACGCTAACCTGCATCAGGCTTGTTGCCGTGAAGTTCTCACAGCACCATGAGACTTAATTGGCCTGCATATCGATATTCGGCTAGGCACCATGCCCAAAAACGCCTAGCGTTACCTCGCATGTTTTTCTGCTACACATCCAATGGCTGAGACCCCAGTGTTTAAGCGCCCAGGGGGGCCTTGGCTCTCTTGGCTGCCGAAGCATTGTGCCTGGCACCACCTCGCTATTCTTAGGGAGGTCGCAGCCGCCGCTTTGTTCATCACCAACTCTGATTTCGACCTCTAAAAACTCACGCGCAATCGCATAGCGTTGCGACAATGTTGGGCACGCCAGGCTGAACAAGAATTGTAAACTTTTTCTTCTTCTCATTCGATTCTTTTCCTTGTAGCTCTCGATTTCAAGCGCGCATAATCGCCTGCCGGCCTTTTTCGATTCTCGGTTCCAGGGAGCTTCCACTTCCTCTGTTGACCCCTGTCGAGCCGAAACGCACAAGGTCGCCGCCAGCAACCCCTCGGTCCAAGCGTCTCTAACAGCTGTCGTCTCAACTTGCTGGCACCACACGACCAAACCTGCCGATTATCTGATAGCGGCGCTCTGTCAGGCCCAGAAACCTGATACAGACTCCTTGCCCGCGAAACTGTTTCCAACGTCTGATCTCCCAGCATATTCCCACCTCCTCGATATCCCATCACCCCATCATCGGACAACACTTTGGCCCTGCCCTGGCTCCATCTACACTAGTTTCCCATCCCTGCCGCCCCACTACGACCGTTGGCCATTACGGAAAAGGGCACTTTCTGCTTGAAGGGGCAAAGGTTAGCAAGCGGAGACGGCTGCTCAGTGGGGGGGTTGGACTTTTGATATCGAGTCGACAAAAGTTTCAAGCCCCCACCCCCTGCGGGCACGAGTATCCATCTGCCACGGCCGACTAGGGAGGCACGAGGCAAAAGAGCGGGCGAGTAAGGAAAGGCACGGGCTAGCTGCTGCCGTGGTATCCGGACTCGTCCCGTTCCCAGCTCCTTGCTCGGGCTTGGATGCGTCCGTGTGTGTCGTTCGAGTGGGAAAAGGGTACTGTTACATCATCTGTGTTTCTGGTTCGCTCGGTGCCCGCTAGGCCCGGTCTCTTATGATCAGGCTCTCGCCGCACATCACTTCGTTCGCACATTCTCCTGCCGCCTTTCCTCTTGTCCCTCACTTGGCGAGGCAAAAAGAATCGAGACCTCTTTCGCGGGTGCCTCTCGTCGCCGTCCTTCCTTTCTTCAGCTGCTGGCTCAGACCACTCTTTTGTTCCATAGTTCGTTTTTTTTTTCCGTGTGTTCTTTCCTATCCTCGTCGACTCTTCACCTCGACCCTATTATTCGTGCAGTTGGATGTTACCGGGTTTCGACTTGCCTGGTTTCCTGATACATAGTACTGCGACGCGCTATTAATATCGAGGGGGGAATCAAGGAAGAGGTGGAACGTGTGGAATTGGGCCAGCGTTTGTCGCATCGAGCCAGCGCCGACTACAACCAACTCCCACGAGGCTCCCAACTGAAGAAGTCGACATCTCCCTAGTCGCAGGACGACAACGACACACCAAATATAGTCAGAGGGATAAGAGGAGGGAATCGTCGACAAGATGCCCCTCCTCACGCTGCTGAAGAAGCAGTTGACGAAAACCAAACTCTTCTTTCACTTTCTTTTCTGGACATTCCACTGGGGCATCTTCGCATATGGATGGTAAGCATCTCCGGCCCTGCAGGTCAGGGTGAGAATTGCGAAGGGGGGAACAGCAGCTGACACACCGGGTTTGCACAGGTGGAAACAAGCGGCCGATGCCCGTCTGGCCGGCCTGAACACGCTTGAATACTCGGTCTGGATGTCGCGAGGTGCTGGGTTGGTCCTGAGCGTCGACGGGATGCTTATCCTGCTCCCGGTTTGCAGGACCATCATGCGGTTCATCCGGCCCAAGATCCGTTTCATCCCGCTCGATGAAAACATCTGGATGCACCGCCAGCTCGCCTATTCAATGGTGCTCTTCAGCATCATTCACACCGCAGCGCATTACGTCAAGTAAGCGGCACCCTCCCGCAGCGATATGGGGAAGGATCTTTGGCTAACAGTTTTTCAGCTTCTACAACGTCGAGAAGGTCCAAATCAGACCAGTGACGGCGGTCCAGATCCATTACGTACAACCGGGTGGCATCACCGGCCATGTGATGCTTCTCTGCATGCTTCTGATGTATACATCTGCCCACCATCGCATCAGACAGCAATCCTTCGAGACGTTTTGGTACATGCACCACCTTTTCATCCCCTTTTTCCTCGCCCTTTACACCCACACGACCGGCTGCTTCGTCCGCGACACGGTCGAGGGCTTCTCTCCGTTTGCCGGTGACGACTACTGGGAGCATTGCATTGGTTACCTGGGCTGGAGATGGGAGCTTTGGACGGGCGGCTTCTATCTCATCGAGCGGCTGTACCGCGAGATCCGCGCCCTGCGCGAAACCAAGATTACCCGCGTTATCAGGCATCCCTATGGTAAGCAGCACTACTTCTTAGGTCCCCAGATGCGATATCGAATCTTCTAACTCGGCGTGTAGATGTGGTCGAGATCCAGTTCAACAAGCCGTCGTTCAAATATAAGGCCGGTCAGTGGCTGTTCCTCCAGGTGCCCGACGTCTCTAAGTACCAGTGGCATCCGTTCACCATCACGTCGTGCCCGTACGACCCGTACGTCTCTGTCCACATCCGCCAGGTCGGCGACTTTACCAAGGCGCTCGGCGACAGAGTGGGTGCCGGCTCGGCGCAGAGCAAGCTATACGAGGGCGTCGACCCGATGGGCATGTACGAAGTGGCGCTCCAGAATGGACAGCAGATGCCACTCCTTCGCATCGACGGTCCCTACGGTGCCCCCGCTGAGGACGTGTTCGAGAACGAGATCGCGGTCCTGATTGGAACCGGTATCGGCGTCACCCCGTGGGCCTCCATCCTCAAGAACATCTGGCATTTGCGCAACGGGCCGAACCCGCCTACCCGGCTGCGCCGCGTCGAGTTTATCTGGGTGTGCAAGGACACGAGCTCGTTCGAGTGGTTCCAGACTCTGCTCTCGTCGCTCGAGCAGCAGTCGAGCGAGGCGGCCCGCGTGCCCGGCTCGAGTGGCATTGAGTTCCTCAAGATTCACACGTACTTGACACAGAAGCTCGACATGGACACGACTCAAAACATTGTCCTCAACAGCGTCGGCGCTGCCGTCGACCCGCTCACGGAGCTCAAGGCGCGCACCAACTTTGGCCGCCCCAACTTCGGCAAGATGTTCGCCAGCATGCGCGACGGCATCCTCGACCGGACCTACCTCGACGGTCTCGAGGGCAACATGAGGACGACCGTGGGTGTCTACTTCTGCGGTCCCTCGGCAGCCGGTAAGTAACTTGCATATTCCCCTTTTTGAGACGGTAACCCAGAGAATCATTGGATGACTGACGCGCTGGACACGCACAGCCCGCGACATCAAGAAGGCTGCCAAAGCGGCCACCACCCGCGAGGTCCGCTTCCGCTTCTGGAAAGAACACTTTTAATCCCACTTATTCTGGTAATCATGCGCAACCTCTCTTCAGCGTAGCAGAGGAGGGCCAGGACGCCCAAAGGAGGGCCAGGAAGGGGGTTCTACTGGTTGGTGGATTGGTGTTGCATGTTCGGGCACGCTGGACAATGTTGGGCCAGCCGAACGGGACAGCAACGGTGTTGCGAGGGTGGACTTGGTTGGTATCTACTCCGCCGGAAATGATGTCCAATTCCTCAGACATTGGGGGGGTGTAGCTTGTTGATGCAGCGGGGCTTCGGTTCTTGATCTTTTTTTTTTCTGGCTTGGATATACCAGGGAGTATATACTCTAGCTGCTACACATATATGTGCATATTGGTCAAGTACGGGGGGAATAGGCGTTCCATGGCGTTGTGTGACGGTATCCAAAAGATGATTGTGACCTTTAAAGTGCGTGGGTCAGGGCATGTGCATGCCGATATGTTTACGACTATACCACTACAAATTGACGAGGAACTATGTCTACGACTATACCACTACAGATTGACGAGGAACATCTTGCATCTCACCGGTAGTGGGCAGTTGAGTGATGCCGGCCGCCAGAACTGACTTGCCCACCGTTTGTTTGGGGCGTTCCCGACAAAGCTCAAACCCTGTCCCTGTCCCGCTTGCCTAAAAGTTAAGCTTGTTTTTATTTGAAGCGCTACTTGTAATGCTTAGGGGCAGCGGTTAGATGCGGATCAGATGATAATGCTGATGTTGGGGCGGCGTGTGCTGACACAGGAGGCGTTTCGTGTTACAGGCTAAGGAGGGGGGTTGCTCATTAGCAAGTGCTTGGCTCTTTCTTCCGGTTGATGGGAGTCAAGGGAAGGCGGACGTCGGTACTAGCAAGGTACGAGAGTTAATTGGCTCGCGGTGAAAGAGGTCTTTAAAGGATGGCGGTCGTTTGGGCGGCCATAACAAATCGCACGGAAAACAACAAGATGTTGAAGATCGTTGCTGGTGTGAGGGGAGGTCAGGGAAGGCGAGTCAGGTTCGGTCTGTCTGGTTGCTGCGCTAGTCACGAAGGAAAATCATGCTTCACGATGAACGTTTCTATCATTGTCGTACATTACACATATACATTGGGAGCTTCTTTTCCCATTGATGGAGCAACCGAGTAACTCTCCGTTGCTAACTCTCCAGTTCTTCACCCATTTCTTCCTCTTCTGCTTCATAGTCTTCCGACTCGGAACCCTGCGAATCGTCGTCGGCTTGGTCAGATGCTACACTGGGGGTCTCTGGGCGAAGATCCTCGATGCTCCTGTCGGGATCCTCGTCCGCCTCGACCAGGACTTGTGACGCCTCCTCGTCGGCGTATTCCTCGCCGTTGTCCGACAACTCCTTCACGTCGTCAGCAAACACCACCGTCTTGGGGGCGGCGGGCGGTGACTTGACTTCAGGCTCCAGCACGTCTCCGCTCCAGGGCTTGCATTCCTTGATTAGTTCGCCGCACCGCAGACATGACCACCCTTCGCCTTCCTCCCGCTCTATCCTGGTCGTCAGGCAGACGAAGCAGTAGACGCACCCGCACGGGATGGCCTCGTACGGGTTCGTAATGTCTGTCTGTGCCGATCCGACGACGCCGCTCGAGGCGGTGCCCGCGGCCATGAGCTCAGTTTCGCTCGACGCCGAGTTTTGGTCCTGGTAACAGATGGCGCACGTGCGCTCGGGCAGGAAGGCGTACTCGCCCTTCTTCTCGTCGGCGTCGTCGCCGGCACCCGCAGTCATGATCTTCTTGGTCTTGCGCCACGTCCGCGTGAACCAGCGTCTCCACCTGTTGATGCCTACTAGGGGCAGGACAAACAACAGGAATTCAGTGAAGGCGTGCCACACGAGCTGTCGATTGAGGTACTCAAATGAAACCTCGCGGCTGACCTGGCTGGTAGGAGGGGCCAGACGCATGCGCAAGATGCGGTCGAGGAGGGTCCTATACCTGCCGTTCAGCAGGAATACGAGGAAGGAGGCGAACGCGGCGGACGCGTGCATCGTCGACAGCGTCGAGCTCCACCGCGCCAGCCTCTGCACCCTCGGGCTGGGGCCTTCGAACCCGTCATCTTGCTCGAGCAGCCAGTCCTCCCATTTGGCCCACAGGTACCTCCCGCCGACGGTCACCAGCCCGTACAGGGACTTCTGCCACCGGGTGGGCGGCGCCAGCGCGGGGCCCTCGCGGCGGGCGTCCGTGTACTTGAGGTTCTGCAGCGCCGCTCCATACGTCGCGTCGTGGTCCCACACGGTCAGCTTGAACAGCACGGCCCGCAGCGCGAGCGAAATCTCAGCTTCCCAGTTGTGCGCTACCGAGTTAACCCCTCCTCCCCCGCCGCCGACAGATTGATTCCCACCGCCGCCACCAACATATCGCAGCGCGTCCCGCACTTGGCCACGCAGCAGCTCGACAAGCTCTTCGTCGAGCAGCTCGGCATCGACCTGGCCGACGCGGAAGGCCGGGCGGGTGCCCTCACGGCTGGTCAGCACATCCCAAAAAGAGAATGCTGAGGAGCCTAAGCGGCGGAGGAGAGGCGACTGAACAGCGGCGACGCGGGCGCGCAGCTGCGACGCCGACTGCTGGGCAGCAACACGGGCGGCCTCGCGAGCCTCACGGGCCTCGCGGCGGGCGGCAAGGCGTTGTTGAGCTTGTACGAAGGCGTTGTTGCTGTTGTTATTGCTGCTGTTGGCGTCGAGTCTCGTGGAGGATGGGGATGTTGTGGGAGGAGGAACAGGAGTGGGATTTCTGGTCGGATTTGGATTCGAATTGGGATTGGGGTTCACAGTCGCCGTGGCGCCGGCGGCAGTGGGAGTTTTCGGGTCTGGGTTGCTCATGGCATCGGGGTTTCTCGTCTGAGAGCCGGCAACGCTTTTCTCGTTTGCAGGTTGAGGGGCATTGTTGTCGGGAGTTGTCGGTCGACAACAACCGGGAGGATTGATGAATGAATCGATGGAGCCGGGCGAGGAAAGTGGAAGCCGAGGTTGCTTACAGCTGAGAGCCGGACCCGCTGGCTTGGCAGCTTGGGGTACAGGGCCCACTCACTACAGTACAAAGCATGTACATACTACAGTACGCAGTACATGCTTGCCTTAAACAGCAATTACTCACACAGAGCTTTCATGGAAGTTCTTTCTTCCTTTCTTTACATTTCAAATGAATGTGTTCTTCTGAATGACCACCGCTAGTCTATCACTTTGCTATCTATCACTTTGCTGTCCCTCAATGGCAGTCATTTTTTTTCCCTTTTCTTTTCTTTTCTTTTTTTCTTTTCTTTTTTTTTTTTTGCCAGCGACATACTCTTGCCATGGTGTTGCCGATGAACGGTGCTATCAAGTTCTGAACGTAGGGTAGTTCGGGCAACCTTCACTCTGCCTGTGTCAAGGTGTAAATAACCGATTTGACGTTCGACAAGGTGTGTCAATTAACATACCTGACCTACACTGCCTTATCGCTGGACATGTCAAGTTGGTATTTGTACGTGTACATCATTGCACGCATGGCCGGCCTGAGCATCAGACCAGGTTATCAGTAAGCTCGGACATCGGCGCCTAGAGCCGCCGCGGAGCACGGTCAAACCCCACGTTAACTCCAAAGTCCGTGGCTTCAAAACAACGTCAATCGAGCGGTGCTCACATCTTTCCATGACAAATAGCCACGTCATTTCATCAAACTCGCTTTTCTCTCGAGTCCGAATAACTTTCTTGCATTGTTCTAACTATTCCGCGCTATCACGTAAACCAGCCTTTCCCGACGACTCGTATCTTATCGGTCATCTATCTGCAGCCTATCCAGCACTCCTCATACCACGTTCAAGAAAGGAGAGCTAAGAAGAGGGGAAAAAAATAAAAAGAAAAAAATAAGAGAGAAAATAAAAGAAAATAAACGAAAATAAAAATCCCAAGTATGGCCACCCACCAAGCGGCCCACGTCCGCCTAACCCAGGCCACTGCCCTTCTCCTGGGCACCGTCTGCGCGGGCGCCAATTTGGCCATCTCCTTCTTCCTCGTTCCCCGCCTGCTCGAATCGCCCACCCCCGTCATGCTGCGCCAGTGGGAGCGTAGCTATCGCCGCGGCGCCGCCACCATACCTGTTGGCGCGGGTGTCGCCGCTGCCGCCTATTTCTATCTCAGTTTCTGGGGCCCTGGCAGGGGGGCGGCTTCTCTCTCCCGCGTCCGCGCCTATCTCGCCGCCGGTGCCCTCACGATTGGCATCGTGCCCTACACCTTACTTGTTATGGCCCGGACGAACGGCGAGCTGAAGCGGCTCGATGCGGCAGTCGGTGCTGCCGACGCGGACACGGTCAAGGTAGGGGCGGCAGCCGAAGCGGCGGCTGAGGTTCCCCCGGAGAGAGAGGCAGTGGTAGTGGCCGAGGCCGAGAGGAGCGCCAAAGGGCTGGTTGACTGGTGGGGGGTGCTGAACCTGGGTCGGGCCGGGTTGCTGCTGGCGGGGTCGGTGTGCGGCTTGGTTGCGACGCTTTGAACAACTAATCGGGTGGCTAGCGTGATGAGAAGGGTCGGTGATGGTGGATTGAACAGAGGATGGTCTTTAGAATGCGGGGCGCTTCGTGTAACTACATACATGGACGATGTCTATTCAATTTTGAGGGATCAAGTTGGGACGTCAGCACATGTTGCTTTAAGCGGTGCTTACGATCCGATAGTGTACGATCGATTCTTCTATTGCATGCGCATTCTCAACTCGATTTGGTACCGCCTGTTTCGTCTACTTAGTTCCAAACCGTCTGGTGCCTTTTACTAAGCCATGCAACAACCCCCCCGGAGGTGCTTGACCCCAATGTACGACGTGTCAGGCTATGACTAATTGGACTTGCCGCTGCCGCTGCCCGAGTTGCCCGACGACGAACCCGAGCTGTAGCCGCTCGAATATTTGTAACCCGACGGGGCTGTGTAGGTCGAGCCACCACGGCCATTGTTGTAGTAGGTGCTGTTATCGGGGTTGGAGTAATAGTAGCTCCCGTCACTACTCGCAGTCGACAACATAGATAAGGTGAGCTACCGTAACCGAACGAAAATACGAGCTACTGTCGACTGGTGTGAGGCAAAACATACCGGTTGGAATAGTGGTAGCTGTTTTGGTTGCTGGCCGCGGACCCGAAATCCCTCGAGCACCAGTGGTTTCCCTGCCCAAGACTCACTTAGATGGATTCACGCCATCAATTCCACGGCGATGGTCTGGCCGATGCTCACCTGGCTGTTGGTGCCGGAACCACTGTAAGAATATCCCTTGCCGGACATTTTGATGTTGTTGTACGAGGCTAACGAGTAGTTCTTGATTGAAACGTTGGGGTCGCAGTTGAAGGGCAGAGATGAAGAATCTTACCAAGCGTTTGAATGGTGGAACGGCGGAATTTGGGTTATAATTAAGCAAACAGCCGCATAGATGAGGCAAGCCCCACCCACGAGCGGAGGGCTTATCTGGTTCAGCCAAGATCTGCAGCACGCGAGAGTGCGAAAAGGAGCTAGAGGTGGTGTCTAAGCGCAGGATTAAATGCTCTGGTTCAACGGTTCTCAGCATCCAAACGTCCTGTTTGTGAGCCGAGACAAAATCCAAATCTAGGGTATAGATACTTCTATCGTAGCCAAGGCCGGGGCACAGCCAACGGCGTAGTCTATCGACAGCCCATTTCTATAGTTTCCCGTCCGCCTGTTCCTCTTCGAGGTCTGCCAAGTACTTCTCCGCATCCAACGCAGCCATGCATCCCGTACCTGTGCTTTGTTAGCGCTGCATAAACTCGGCATAAACCAGTAAAAAAGCAAGGGTGGAACAATTCAATGCAAGTGGAGAACAAAGTGGGAAAAGAAGGGCCTTACCCGCACTAGTGATCGCCTGGCGATACCTCTTGTCCTGGACGTCGCCCGCCGCAAACACACCCTTGACGCTAGTCAGCGTCGAGCCCGGGGTGGTGACGACATAGCCGTCGGCGTCGGTCTCGAGCTGGCCCCGGACGAGATTCGTAGCCGGGTCGTGGCCGATGGCATAGAAGAGCCCGTTAGCCTCAAGGGTTTCCTCCTGGCCCGAGACGACGTCGCGGACGACGAGGTGGCTCATGAGGCCCTTGTCATCACCCTTGACCTGGACGCCGACCGTGTTGAAGCGGACCGTGACCTTCTTGTGGGCCAGCAGGCGCTTGGCCATAATGTTGCTGGCGCGCAGGCGGTCGCGGCGCACGAGCACCGTCACGTGGCTGCCGTACTTTGTCAGGAACATGGCCTCCTCAGCGGCCGAATCACCTCCGCCGATGACGACAAGCGGCTTGTTGCGGAAGATGGGCACGGCGCCGTCACACACGGCGCACGCTGAGATGCCGTTCTGCCAGTACTTGTCCTCGCCGGGCAGGCCGAGCCGGCGGGCCGACGCGCCCGTGGCGAGGATGACGGCATCGGCCGTCTTGACCGTGTCCGGGTCCCACTCGGTCGCGTACTCGAATGGCCGCTTCGACAGGTCCAGTCGCGACACAGTCTCGCTGATGATGTTCGTGCCGAAGCGCTCCGACTGGGCGCGCATCTTGTCCATCAGCTCCTGGCCCGTCACGGCCTCGGGGAAGCCTGGGAAGTTCTCGACCTCGGTAGTAGTCGTCAGTTGGCCGCCCGCAGCGATGCCGTTGGCCATGAAGCCCTCGTAAAGGACGGCTGGAGACGAGTTAGCCTCTGTCAACGGGTTTTTCGCTTACTAGGCCATGTTGGGAAGACGACGAAGGGCGGGGCGGGGCGTGAAGAGGGAACAATACAAGGAGGAAGAGAAGGGGGGGGGGGGGGGGG
>MU857686.1:108395-125349 GCA_033296725.1 Corynascus novoguineensis | reverse complement strand
TGACGGGTATTCGATTTGATTTGATTTGGCTATATTTGATTTGATGAGAGCGCTGTGCCAAAGAGGCATGTTGGCCTGCCACAGTTCCACTGCCTGGGGCAGCCGCGGCACGATGCCCCTGCTACTCCGCCTTCACCTCGATAGCTACTTAAAAGGCTCACTCACCTCGTCTCTTTCTTCTCTCGTTTCCTTGCCTCAACATCTTTGCTGTTCCTGCTCGTTGCTACAACATCTTCGCTTATTTTCTTTAGCCCCTTCTCTACATAGCAATGCCATATATCAACAATCTCGGGAATCCCTCGGCGGTGGCGCCAACGCCGGAACCTGAGGCCAGCCGCGACTAAGAACCTAAGAACTGCGTCTATCATTTCAGATCCCAAGAATGTCAGTCCTCAATTACCTGCTGAGTTAGACGCCGAACATAGTGTTTTCGGAGCGCACCTCAGCGATTCAGAAGAAAGAGCACCTGAAAAACCTCTTATCACGACTGCCAACTCCGTAAAACTACAACTCAACTCTTTAGCCGCCGGCTTTACGTGTCTTTTAGTACAGTGTTCTAATGCAAGGGCGTCTCTAGCCCTCGCTGCTTACGATATGGCAGTTTGCCGTTTAACTGCCCTCATAGATGACCTTGTTCGCATTTCCGAAGGCAGGGTAATCTATAGCGAGGCTTAGGAGGAACCCGAAGTGATGTATACGGGAGCGATCAAGGTGGCCGCCGAACGCGAGGCCTTCGTTTCCGACTCAGAGCCCAGGTCAAACTCCGAGTCTGATCCGTTCTCGGAATCAGATGGTGAATCTGACTTAGAGTCTAGCGTAGATTCTGACTACGATTCTGATTCCGATGTCAATTCGGGCCCTGGCTCTCAAAGAGAGCCGCTAAGCGATAGTGAGGTATACAATCAATTCATCGCTGGGTACGAGAAGGAAGGGCCGATACAGGCCAACCGCGGCGATAGTGCCAAAAGGATGATATAAGCGGAGAAGAGGAAATGGATTGAGTAAGTATATATTCGACAATACAATACTGAATCGTAACTGATTTGTTCTAATAGGTTCTATAAGATTACTGAGCGTCACCCTTACGATATACTTCAACAATGCCACGCCGCGACGTTCAAGGGTTATTTATATTGGAGAGGCAAGAATTCGAGGATCAACAAGGAATCATCGATCACAACATATTGGAAGGTTCTTAATATGCTGTACTACGATACAACAAAGACGTGGATAAACGGCGTAGTACTATACGACATTGGAAACGTAAGCACCCCCAGGTCTACTTATACTACCCCGAAAAAGCTTATCAGTCCTAGTAGATTCTTGCTGTTCTTACTCCCTTGCTTGACCTCGACATATCGGTGAAGAATAAGGCTGGCCTTTATATCGCGGACTTAGATCTTATATTATATCATCATTAGGTCCTCGATAAAGAAGTCTATATATATAAACGACTTCACGTATAAATGGTAGCAGTTCTTGTTATAGGCGGTATAACCTCGACGCGGCCTAGAGCACTTATCGAAAGCCTATACTACAAACACGTAGAGTTCTATGTTTTCCGGCCAGCACCTGGCAGCAGACGGGTACGTGTCGGTATAGTAATCAAGCTAACCAAGATCAAAAGGTCTGCTAGCAAGTCAAGGCCAAAGAAGTACGGATTTCACGAAGAGGATACCCTCCTACATGACCCTGTCTTGTATATAGAGAGTCTTGCCTTTGCCGATATGGCATTCGAGAATTTGACAGACCCCGAAGACATCTACCAACTCGTCATACTACAGGGCTCCGATTGTATCATTATTGTCACAGGCTTTGCCTGTGACTGTCATGTTGTAGACGTAGCTAGGGTTAGGGTCGTACTGCCTTGTATGGTCAGTGCTCGTAGTCGGGGCTATATTTCCGACAGCCCTGCCTGCCCTAGAGTTGCGATCCTTCGCGTAACCACATCAATACAATCACGTACCCAAGGTCGTCTCTCATCACAGAAAGCAGTGGACCGACAGTCTCGACCTCGCCCAACCGAGAAGGGACACTAGCCGAGTAAAGCCTACAGAGTCAGCCAGGTTCCTAGGAGTCTGGCTAGACTAGAAGCTCAATTGGCAGGCCGACCTAGAGGGGACCAAAAAGAAACTCAAGACCTAGAGCTATGTCTTTCGAAGATTGTAACGAAAACATGGGGCCTAGGACTAGCAAAAGCCAGAGAGGTGTACACAAAGTGTATTCGGTCTATACTAGCCAATGACGTAACCTCCTTCTACACCCCTACCAAGAAAGGGGGAGGACTACCAGAGGGAACAAAAATAAAGGATCTAGAAAAGATCTAGAACGAGAACCTATAGAGAGTCGTAGGAGCCTTCAAGGCTGCTCTAAATCGCAACCTCGAAACGGAGACATAGGTACCACCCTAGACTTATACTTCAACAAACGGCTAGCCGATTCGAAGCCAGACTCCAACAGCCCACCCTCGAGAACGGCCAAGGGGGTAAGAAAACCCCAGGGAGCGTCATCTATACAGCCTGTAACAGGGTGTATCAAAGATTCAGCTCAAGGACGAACAGGAGGGGCCGATCACCGGCATGCGGACCATAGGGCCCTATAGCGGTAGAAAAAGCCGTAGTCACAATAGCGCAATGGGCAGGGGGTGCCACCGATACAAACAGAGTAGTAGAGGAGGCCTGGAGAGAGAGGTGGCTAAAAGAGCGAGCTGGCCGGGTAACGACAAGGCCAGCCGACGACCAGATCACCAGCAAGAAACCTTGTTCGAGGACAAAACCTTGAAGAGGCACGAGGGACTTCGCAAAGCACAGAGCTCACTATTGGTCCAAATCCGAACTGGGGTTATCAGCCTCCGAAACTATTTATACCAGCAGAGAGTCCAAGAGGTCCTAACACCATCCTGTGAATGCGGAGAAGGGTGCGAGACGGCTGAACACCTAGTGGTATGGTGTCTAGCCCCACTACTGAGTCGAAGATGGGAGAGGACAAAAATTCGAACACGACAAGTCTTCTATTCTGTTTTACAGGACACCAGTCCCCCATCTATATGGCTTAGGAGGAGCGTACTAGGCTGGCTGATGGACTCGGGGAAGCTACCAATATACAACCCGGCTAGGAAGCTGGAGTTGGAAATGGTAGTCTGATATCCCCGCCCTCGAAGGCCGGGAGGCCTTCTCTTTTTTGTATTCGCAGGCGCACACTTTTTCTTTCCTTGATCGTAGGTATGGGTTTTTCATCCGGCCTGCGAAGGTGCCGGTTTGCTGTACGGTAAAATAGTTGAAGGTCCGGCACGCCCCAAAGGCATAGCGGTGTATGAATAATAATACTCCGATTGTATTGCCCAAGAAGACAAAGCTCCAGCACACCCACATGCTGCTCAAGACCGGACCTGCAACATCTTCCAAATTCAACGACTCTTGTGGCAGGCACCTCTCTAGTCTTGAACGCAATTGAGCCTTGCTGGCCTTGGATGAAGCGGCATACTACAAAGAAGGCAGCTCCAAGGAGCCGTGTAGAAGCTATATGAGCTTGGGAGGCTTGTTGGAAGGACTTGAAGCAGGAGCAAATTCAGGCTTGGATTTAGAAGATGTCCTGGCACATCCAACAGATCATTGTGTTGGAAATGATAAAGTAATCCAGCTACCTTAGGCCACCTGAAAAGCCTCTAAACAACGCGGATCAACTTATCATGAAAACGGTATGGGGCGGTAGCTTTGAGCAAAAGGAAGAAGCTTGGGAATAAGGATCTTAGTCTGATATCGGTACCAGTCGGCTCCTCCTTTTGACTTTCGATCAAGCCTGCCCTTCTTCTTCGCCGGGTAGGCTTTTTGCCTTTTGTCGAGAGTGAAACTCTTCCTATCTTTGACTCCAGTTCCCAAGCGTCGCGCATCAAAAACACCAACTCATTCATATTGTCAATATCCTTAGCCGCTTCCTCCTTCTCTCGTTTTGTCTCTGACATTCAGCAGTGACAAGGACCTTTGTGATCGCAAGAAAAACATGCCCAGAACATAAATTCTCTATATCCTTTCTAGCGTTCCCGGATACAGCTGCGAACCAATGCCTCGTTGGAAGTCCTCTAAAAACCGATATCTACCACGGCGGTGTAATAACACAACAGCAGTCTCGTCAGACCAAATAACACGTTCCCAATCCTCCGAAGTCGAGGAGGCATGATCTTGGCACCTCCTTAAGCCGCTATTTCTCATCTTTTTGTCAGTCCAGGCTTCCTTGTTGGCTTTGTCTTTTTGAAATCATGGTTCTTGAGAATCCGGAAAGAGTAAAAGCCGAGATATCGATACTGACTTGACTTAACTCGCTAGCGAGATTAGTAGCAGACTTCTCTCGGCCGTAACGATCCTTACGCAGTTTCGAGATCACTTTCTTGGCGGTTTCAGGAGGTCTGTTTAGTCGGACGGCCAGAGCGAGGAGCTTCTCCAAGCCACTCGTCTTTTACCACCAGTGGCCGGTGGTTGGGGATCAAATCCACGTGCAATAGCCCAGGCTGGATCTGGTTGACTCTATTCACCAAGAGGCCAGTGTTTTCGGCTACGTCCACAGAAATCTGGCCACCAACTGGGCACTTTAGCGGAGCCACAAGAGCACGCGTAGCGACATCACTATTTGGAGCCTTCAGTGTGTAGAGGTATCCGTAGTTAAGAATTGGTGGGCTTCTTGGTGAGAGGTAAAGATCTGTGGTTGCAGATTTCTATCGCATATTAGAAATATTAGAGTGCTATGTAACCAACGGTGTATGCAAAACGTTGCATGTATGCCCGCACTGTACACATGTTCAGGCGCCAGGCCCACCACACCCAAAGGCTTGCCAGGTGGCCTGAGGCAGCCGGGTTACTTATTTCCAACAGGTGTTATGTAACTACGGTGTATGCAAAACTTTTGATAGGGACCTCTGTATATTAGAGAAGTAACCGAAGGCAAAAAATCCCCCTTCCCTTGCCAAGACGACGGGCAAGGAATGTTGAACTCGTACTGTGTAAGAGGGACTTCAGAGCAGCAATCAGAGCTAACATTTTCTTGCGGCGCCTCATCAGTCATCCCGCTTGATCGAGCGGTTAAAAACCCATCCGGTATACAGTTCCCCCCCAAACATGCTTAGCCCCTTTAACGCCTCGACCCGTTTCCGGTCCCACAGGCAAAACCCAGCGTACCTCCAGAGGTACAAGGCATTGGACTGGTCCGATGGCTGGCTATGGCTCTGCCGCCAGGGAATGGAGTACAGCCCTTCTCCGAACCATTTGACGTAGCGCCCCCCCAGCGCGTCCAGCCAGCCGTATGGGGCGAGGTCGAGCCCGTCTCCGGCGTAGGGCATAACCAACCCGTCCCGGTCCCACTTGTCTGTGACCGAGTCCGGGAAGGAAGCTGCCCGGTCCGACTACCACGCGAGTCGCAGAGGGATCATCTGGTACGGGTTCACGTACTCGTCGTGTAAGCGTAAGCAGTGTGCGAGCTCCATGACCGCTGCCAGATCACGGGTGGCCCGCTCGGCGACGCCGCGATGTGTCTGTAGGAACTGGATAAGGCGGTGTAGGTGTGTAAACAGCTCGTCGAACTGGCGGGGTGGGATCCCTGGGGCTCCGTCGGCTGTCCGCGGAAAGTGGTATACAAGCGCAAGACACAGGCACGTGATGAAGACGTCGACGTGGTCGATCTGCTGCATCTCCCAGGGCTCAAGCGTGCCGAGTAGGCCCAACTCCTCGCCTTGATACGTGCTCGAGTTGCTAATAGCTGCCATGTCCTCGTAGGTCCAGTGCTTGGGGCGCCTAGTCGCGGCCCAGGCATTGCTCAGGATCTGGCGGCGGTAGAAGCTACGTATGAGCCGTCGCCGCTCCAAGGGCGAGAGCGGCGTTATAGCGGGCGTCCCGCCTCCGCCGCCGAGGTCGAACGACGTGAGCTGTGTTGTAACGTATATGTCGGCGATAAAGTTGATCTGGTAGAGGGTACGGCAAAGAGCCTTTAACTCCTCGAGGTGGGGGATAGTATCGCCTTGGATTGGGATACCATCCTCTGTGTTGCCGCCTCGAAGTAAACCGTGGTATACGTCGGCCATAAGTGATAGCCATTTCATATACCGGACCTGGTCTGTAGGGTCCGAATAAGGGAACATAAAGAGGAACCTGGCATCAGCTAGCACCGGGCCTAGCTCGTTTTGCAGGACCCGGAAAAGGACGGCCCGCCTTTGAACCTTGAAGCGTTGGTACGCGAAGCGAGCCGTAGCGATGAAATGGGCGAGATCGCGGATAGAATTGATCTCGAACAAGATCTTGTCGAACAACTCGGATGGCAGACCACCAAGGTGATGATAGGAGACGCTATAGGGGTCTGTCTTATCCTCCGTCTACGCTTTGGGAGCCTCTTGGGCCATTTTGCTAGAGAAAATGTCTAGGGTTGATAGAGGCGAGGTGAATGGCCCTTCTTTTGACCAGCCGTTGTTGGATACAATGAGGGGAAAGCGTAGTGCGATCGCTGCAGCCGGTTCGGATTTCTAGATTTCCAGCCACTCAGGTTCCTCCGGACTCGGTCTGAGGGAGGGGCACGACTTTTTCGTCTTTCTATCATTTAATGTTCAAATCAAATCATATAGAGTAGCACACGGGCTCGTAAGCCAGTTTGGGGGCCAGTTTGGGAACAGGTCTTTTTTTTTTTTTTTTCCTTGGGTACACACACTCCTGCCCAAGTAGATTTCTAGAATGCTGCCGGCATAATATGTGCTGTGCTTTCTAAAGCCTCGAAGACGCCAGCGTCTGGTCCCTGGAAATCATCGCATCCTCAACAACTCAAGTCCCGCTCAACTGCCCCTCTTCACTATTGTAGACAATATGATGCAACGACGCCTAGCTGCACCGCTCAACCTTCAAACCCTCCGGCCCGGACCACCACGTCCAGCAGCCGAGGGGCCACCACGTCCAGCACCCGAGGGGCCACCGCGCCCTGCAGGCGAGGGCGGCGCACCAGTTGTGAGGGTAATGCTACGGTCTCTTTTGTGCGGTTCTTCGCAGGCGTACCTGATAGCAACGGGGCCTTTTCCCGTACCGTTGCATGTGGTACACTTCCTTTGGCCTGCCGGCTTCCCATCGCCGCCGCAGAACCCGCAGCACTTGAGCATGTGCCCGGTAGGCAGGTAGGTGCACCGTGTGCACTTCATTCAGCCGCCCCTGCAATCCTGGTTGTCGTAGTCGGGCTTTTTCTAGTAGAATTCGGGATAATCGGTAGAGTCATTGCCACACGTCGAGCATTTAACCATGGTGATAGATTGGGGGGTGGTTGGTTGTCGGGGGACTGGCGATTGTCGTCTAGGAATGGAAATGGGATGTGGACTAGGGGCGTGTGTTGTTCTAAAGTTGCCGTATGTGGGAGAGAGGGATCACGCCTGCGTACTGAGGAAATCTGGTAGGAAAGTGTCTCTGGTTGTCGGGGCCGTTGAGTCTAGGGAGAATGAAGATAAGACGGTTTGCTAGGAGGTTCGCGTTGACTAACTTATAGAAAACTGACGGGGTCGTCGGGCAGGAGCTCTTCGCCTCTTTTCCTTCTCCTTAACGTCTAGCTCGCCGTTGGCCTCGTCCTATGGCCTCTGTTGGCGGCGCGACGCTAAGCCTCGAGATCAATATTTTGGCCCTCTAGATAATGGGTTTCGACACCAAGAAAGTAGCCAAGACCGGTTGTGGTTTGAGTCTCAACCCGGACGGTCGCCTAACTGAAACAAGCTGTTGGCTCTTGGCCGTGCTCTAAAACGTATATAGCACGGCGGCGGCTGTCGGTACCGCCATCGCCTAACTCGACAGAGAAAAGGCCCCCAACACGCGCCAAAATTAGCCCAGCATAGTGGAGGGCTAGGCTCACCGGGCCCGGCCCGAATCTATCGGCACTCGACCTGTTTTAAAGGGAAACGTCACCGGCATGCTGCGTAGGTCAAACCAAGGGAGCCCTAGGCGAAGTTCTATGTACTCTACAATCGCTGGGGAGCCAATGGCAGCCAATAGGTATACGGGTACCCGTGAATAATTATGACTAAGCCCACCTCCGTGCTCCATTTACGTTCGCAGCGCATTCACGGCTCTTCTTGAGTCGCATAATTCCAAACAGAGAAAAATGATTATTATAAAAATAAAGAGAAAAGAAAAGCCCAATTAGATATTCTCCCTACTTAGTAACCTATCACAGATATGAAACCTGCTGTTCCTGAATATCTCTCTCTATCCTCTTTCAGATATCACCAACACCTCTTCTCTCTGTATCCAAGGGTTCGCATTGCCTCTCCTGAGCTACTTGAGCTTCAATCCTATCATCTTCTGATCTACTTCAATCTAGATAGACCATCATCTCCTCCTTTTTCCAACCCTGCGTGCCTGTCGAAGTAGTACAGTGCTTGGTCATCTGTTTGTAGTCAAGAGACACCACTCGTAGCTTGCCCGGCCGTATCGTAGAGGCAAGCCCATTGCCTTCCGGTATTGCTGGTTGGTTCTGATGCTCCCACGAGGTTGGGCACTATACCAAGTGTCCCTTGCTTTGACATATCTCTGATAGATTGCCACTGGGGACCAGTAGTTTAGTGGATGGACTTGACATAGGCGATTGAGTGCGAGCTGGCGGGGGTGTAGGTGGCCGGGGTGTATTGAGCCGGGGTGTAGGAGGCCGAGGTGTAGGCGATAGAGATGTATCTTCGGCGACGGGATGGACTGAAGACGAGATGACCGTTGTTGCCGGGAGGGCCCGTTGCAAAAGCTTAATGTGGCTCTGAGGACACGCCCTTGAGGTCATTATATGACCCAATGTGTGGCATTTGCTACATCTAGGCAATGCCCTTGGTTGTACTGACGCCTCAACTGCTTCGAACCCGCTTGGCTCTCGCCTGGTACTTGACCGTGGTATGGTTGAATTGGCAGCCACAGGGTCGATACGCTGACTAGGCTCTAGGAGCAACTGAGGAGCTCTATCTCGTTTTAGATGCCAGCGTGTGGAAAAGTGATCAAGCGACAGGACTAAGTTCTGGTTCAGCAACGCCTTCAATGTATGAGGGCAGGGCAGTCCTATCGTTCTCGAGAAAGAACCTGAGCAAGTCGACGACAGGGGGGGTTCTTTCCTGGCGAGGAGTTTCTATTGTTCTTCGACCTTTTTTAGGGCCTCGTGAGATATCCAACCACGTACTCCACTATACAGTGAAGTAGGAAGCTCAATAGGTAACCGGATTTGCTGCTTAGCCTAGTTAGACTCTAGCTCTACAAGTTGGTTGAGTAACGCATGCTTCATTGCTCTCCAGGCCTCAAAAAGATCTAGCGTAGACCTCTTAAGGTGCCCTTTAAGTAGCGTATAGATACCTTCAACGCGTGAGGTTACTACGTTGCCAAAATGAGGGTGTTGATCAACCCAAGCCTTTACAAGCTTCTCCTTGTATAGATCGAGCCAAGTGCGTTTGACATATCCAACTTCGTCGAGATACTGTAGAAGGAACTGATTTTCGAGCTCTTCAACACGCTTGTTGAATGTCTCCTCATCTAGGGACTATATGATTGAATGCCAGAGCTTATAGAATGCGTCCCAAGCCTCAGATCCTTGCTGCTGGCGTGTAAATGTTGGTTGGCAGTAACGAAGACGTGCCTTCTTTGCGTGCTATAAGCACAACAGCGAAGCGGCAGATAGAAAGCGAGTAGAAACAGCGTTCATACATACGATACAACGGTCTGTCAGGATAACAGAGGGAACCTCAGCACTACAGACCCCGTAAAGCAATCTCAGTCGGGTCAAAGCCCAGAGATCGTCTTCTTCTGTCTCTCCACTCAGGAAGGTGAATGCAATGCAAAAGGATCGCTGGCAAGCGTCGACCCCAATCATATCAAGAAGAGCCATGCCGTGTTTGTTGGTCTTATATGTGTAGTCCAAAAACAGCGTGTCTGGATACGCCTGAAGAAATGCCAATGAGGCTGGGTGGGCGAAGGAAACAGCCGTAACCCGGCCATCTGAAGAGAATTGCATCCGGCTCCAGAGTCCTTCATTGTCTAGCTGGTTGGCAAGTACATGGATGGTGCTCTGGCCCTCGTAAACATCTCGTTTCAAATCCGCGATTCGATTAACGTTATAGATGTCCTGCTGAGTTGCTCTAAAAGTGCCGTTCTGCCGCATATAAGCTCTGATATCCTTTGGGGCTAAACCAGAGTTGACAAGACTAGCCAACTGAATAGCGTCGTCCTTGGATAGCTGACGGTGTACTGATGAGGAGATGGATGCTGGCCGCTTGTCGGGGCGATGCCTTAGGGTCTAGGTCCTATCCTGTGACGAACCCGGCCAGACTATCCTCTGAAAGGGTTCAACGAAGGTATAAAGTGACATAGTTTATAGGTTCGGTAAAGCCAAGGGTTCACAACAAGGTTGTCTCTCACAATAGCAAGTAAGGGTGTTATTGATATTGTGATTGTATTGCTAGCTGGAGAGCTCCCAGGCTCTCCAGAACGAGTGACTATACAGTAACTAGAATACCGTGATCGCCTGCGGTCGCTCGTCTACCATGGCTATCATGATCGCTCGGGTAGCCTGGCTATCATGGCTACCCTGCCTGTGCCACAGTTCCTCCTGAGGCACCTTGTGGCTCAGTGCTGACGGTCGCTCGTGGTAGCCAGCGCTCCCGGGCGATCACGCTGGGTCTCGCATCTTGGAGTGACATATTGTGGTGTGGTGCGTCCTATATAGGACATATTTTCCTCTGGTTCCCCCTTGACGGGAGCCGGCTCTACGTTTTGGGAGTTCCTACACATATCCAGAGTCTCCTTGGCCAGAACTGAGAACTGGCAACCGGTGCCTCGGGTAGTTGTCTTCCGCTGGCTTTCCCTCAACGCGTTAGGAGGACGACAATTTCGATCACACGTGTATGTAATCGTCTGTCTACCAGTCTTCTCCTTAGTCGACCTCCCAGTAATGAATGCGTTGCCCTTGGTTGTGGCCCAAGCATTGATTGACGCAGATAAGGCATCCTTCGATTCGTAATCATGTTCTGGAGGCAAGCAGTCATCAGGAAATGAAGTGACAGTTTCAATCGAAGGTTGGCTCATTTTGATTATTAAAAGAGTTCGTGGAAGCAAGGGCAGATGATGGTAGTAGTTCCCTAGAAGAAACACTAGAAGGGTTGCTATCTCGACATCCCTACTTGGCAGTCTCTTTGCCTGCTGTTTGAGGTGGTCTCGATAAGCCCTAAAAGGGAAGTAACTTCCCAATTTGGCAGTCTGTTCAAGGTGCCTTTGACAACCTAAAGAGGAAATGACGTGAAGATGCCTATAGTGCGCCGCTGGTACCTATAATGTCCTGCTGGGGCCTTATTCATCGCCGTAACTTCTTCCGTTGCCTGTTCCGTAACGAGCCTTGAGGGGTTTATTCACCTGCCGCTTTTAGTAACAATAGGTGATGTGGAGATGAGGACATGCTTGTCTCGATCTCTAACCTCGTTCGGGCAGAACAGGGGGGGGGGAAGGGGAAGGGAGGGGTTCTATGGCGTTAGAATACAGTAGATGTTCATGGCTAAGGGTTGGGGTGTGAAATGTGTTGGAACCTCTATGGTAACCACTGCTCTCAGAAAAGGATGAAAAGTTTCTTGATCGATTGTTCTGTTCTGGCTATTGAAGAAAGCTCAAAAAATAGGGAAGGAAGAGTTGTTGAGGTGTGGGCCCCCAACAACCAAGGTCCGTTGAATACAGCCATCAGGGCAGCTTCGTTCCGACAATATAATAGGTATCCCGAAAAGGAAACCGGCTCCCGTTTAGGAACCTCGGGAATCGTGGTTCATAAGAAGAAATAGATAGTGTGACGAAGAAGCTAGCCTACATCAATAGTATACGTACTACAATTAGATCGGTGACTTGCAATTCCACATTCTTTTCTAGGGGGTTGGCCAACAAGTTATTATAGTACAGCTTGGTCAATCGTCGCACCGAGTATAGATAAGAAAACTATAAGTTACCTCTGAATATATCAGTCGAAGACCTGTAAACGAAATGATGAGAGGAGTTGGGTAAGCGAAATAGGCCGGATTGACCGGCGCCGTCATTGGGAGGAAGACTGTCGACTCTAAAACCGGCAGAAAAAGATACGTATTTGTTAGATCCTGAGGCAGGAAGGGTAAGGGATCCCGCTGAGGTTGGTGGTCTGTGGGGTTGTGGGTCTGGCGGCCTAAGGCATGAAAATAACCCGCTCTTTCCCGAGGAGGAAACCGCAAGATATAGCGGTACTTCCACGCGGAAGAAAATTACTGTTTCTATTCCTCAATACGGCGATTGAGATCAATTTTGAAAACAGCATTTTCTACAACTAGACTTCAATTCCGAGAAACAGAATATGCCCATGACGTTTTACCTACCGTGACCCCAATATGACCCGGAGACTGGTGTCAGCAACTCTTTTATGGGAAATCACATCATCGACCATAGACGAGGGTCATAGCAGCAACCAGTGGATGGATGCGGAGGACTACCTTGCCTTCCGCGGTCTATGAACCCATTTGTCTCGCAAATAAGTTCATGCTTGCAACTTTTGGAGGGCCCCTTCCAGAGTTCTCTGCAGGATAGCTGGCTGACAAATTTAGACATAAGTGCTTATGTGTTCACTTAGTCACTGTAGTTATAGCTTGTCAGCTGTGCCACAGCTGTACTTGTGGCCTGAACTCGGTATGTCGTGCTTACACCATGGAAGAAGAGCAGTACGCCATTATCTACCTATTACTAATGCCGACCATAGCTTTGTCAGTGTTAATTTTGCGATCTAGAGTCTGGAGATAATGTGCAGATCCGGAGATAGCAATGCTATCCTCGTGTACCAGAGACAGAAAATGGTGTGGTTCGTTGGGCTACGGAGTTAACGTTGATTCGGGGATTTTCCAGTAGTTACGTACTTGACGAAAAGGACTTGTTGGGGTTGTGCAAGGTGTATGGTGTATGATGGATACATATAAAGTTGGGCCGCCCAACAGCCAAGGGACATGATTTTGACGGATAGTCGCACAGATTATTGATATCTGAAATCCAAAGTCCCAGAACAACTTTTGCAAAAGTAACTCTTCTAAACAAGGACTACATTCTCTCACCCTCAGTCATCATGTCCAGTACGATTGCAAATTTCGCAGCGGTCTTGCCATCCGCCGGCAGCAATCTCGTCATCGAGGAGCGCGCCATTCCCTCTCCAGGGGTCGACGAGGTCTTGATTCGCAACCACGCAATCGCAGTCAACCCCGTCGACTGGAAGCGGCAGTTCCTCAACCTATACATTAGTTCCTATCCTGCAATCCTCGGCACAGGTAAGGCAATCAGGGTGACGTGGGGAGGGGAGGGAAAGTGATCCAAGCAGAGCGCTAACTCAGTGTCACAGATGTTGCCGGAGTTGTTGAGGCAGTAGGCTCCGCCGTGACCTTGTTCAAGAAGGGTGACCGTGTGCTTGGCAGCTCTCCAGCCATCGCCACGAATAACCTGGACCATGGGGCTTTTCAGACCTATACGCTGGTGCAAGCCTCTGCCGTGACCAAGCTCCCGGACAGCATCAGCTTCAAGCAGGCTGCAACGCTGCCGGCGGCCATTTCCACGGCAGCCGTCACGCTCTTTCACGTGTTTGACCTGCCCCTGCCGCAGCCAGAACAGCAACAGGAGCCATCCGCCGCTACCGGCGCAGACACGACTAGGACGAACAAAAAAGAAGCCATTCTTGTCTGGAGCGGTGCCTCCTCTGCGGGCAACGCGATGATGCAGCTGGCACGTCTAGCTGGGCTGACAGTGCTCGCAAGCGCGAGCCCCCGGCACCACGCGCTGGTGCGCTCGCTAGGCGCCGCCGCCGTGGTCGACTATCGCTCGCCAACAGCGGTCACCGACCTGGCCGAAGCTGCTCGCCGCGATGCCGGGGTCTCAGAGATCCGCTACGCCGTCGACGCCATCTCCACTGCCGAGACGGTCCCGCTCGTGCTAGATGTGCTCGCCCAGGCTGGCGGTGATGACGACGGTTCTAAGGAGAAGACGAAACAGAAGTTGGCTCACTTGTTGCCCTGGCCCGAGGAAATCACTGTGCCTAATGGGGTGGAGGAGACTTTTGTTAAGGGGTATGTCATCTGGACCGAGCGGCGTGACCTAGCCGCCAGCGTTTTCAACGACCTACTCGGCCGGTGGCTCGAGACGGGTGAGGTGGTGCCCCAGGCGGCGAGGGTTATTGAAGGCGGGCTGGAGGGGCTTCAAACGGCCCTGAATGTCCTGAGGGAGGGAGTCAGCGGGGAGAAGTTGGTTGTTGAGCTTTGATGGAAGGGCCGGATGAGATACCTAGGGGCTACGAGCTGAACGACACGGAAGGACGGACAAATCTCTCCTGTTCACGCGAGTAAAGATTCAAAGTGATGTGTGTATGTAACTCGAGTTCCGGCCCAAAGGCCGATGCATTTCTTGCAGGCGAGTCTCAGGAGAAGAATATCCACACAGAATAATAGCAGGAGGACTCGATAGCCCATCCGTCGGCCGTTAAAAGGGGCTGCCTAGGTAGGGTACCCAAATAGCAGAGGTATCATCAAGTTTTCCAAAAAAAAAAAAAATCAACCGCCCGGGAACACCGTGATATGCCAAGGGGCTAGCGCTAAGCCCCAAAGGACAATATCGATCCCATCCTCTTTCTCCCCAACTGCCGCATCTAAAAGACAAAAGATCCGCGGCATTTTCTCATCAATGTCACCACCAGTGTGCAAAAGAAAACAAAACGAGGATCGCTTCTCCTCCTTGTGGTAGTAATCCGCCTAGGTGGACCTGAAGACGGCAACGTACTCGACCTCCATCATGCTGCCGTAGCTGTCTGTGGTCGCGCCGTTGGGAGAACCAGGCCTGTATTGTTCCTCTGTCAGTACACCGACTTCTATATTATTTCTGGATTGATGGTGGATATATGTAATAGGAGGAATATTGAAACAAGGAGAAAGATGAGAGAAAAAAATAATAAAAAAAAAACTCACCAACTGCCACCGACGGCGACGTTGAGGATCATAAACATGGGTGAGTGGGCCAGGGTACCCCAGATGCCCTGGTCCCCAATGTCGGCGCCGGAGACCTGGTGGAACACCTTGCCGTCCTTGAGCCAGCGGATGACCTCGGACTTCCAACCGCTCGGAGTGCGGTCGATCTGGAGGGTCCAGGTGTGCCAGCCGTAGTCGGGCAGGGCGACGCCGGCGCCGCGGCCGTTGGGCTCGTTGCAAGGGCCGCCCTTCTCGCCGTTACCGCAGTGGGTGGTGCCGTAGGCCGTGGGAAGGCCGTTGACCGTCTCCATGATGTCGAGCTCGCCGCAGCGCGGCCAGGGGGTACCGTGGTGCACGGCGTCGCCCATCATCCAGAAGGCGGGCCAAATTCCCTGCTTGTGCGCCGCGGGCGTGTCACCGAACCGGATCGTCGCCTCGAACATGGTAATCTTGCCGTTTGCGGGCGTGAAGGCCTTCTTGGACTCGATGCGCGCCGACGTCCACGCGCCCTTGGCCGACTTGCGCGGCACCAGCTGCACCGTGTCGCCGCCCGAGATCTGGAGGTTCTTATTGGACTTGGTGTACGTCTGGACCTCGCCGTTGGTGCGGACACTGGACCGGGTCGAGTGTTAGAACATGTTGGCGAGGTTGCACGAGTACTAAGGGGCAGAAGCGTACTCAGTGATGATGTTCCACTTGCTGGTGTTGGGCTTGTCCCCGGGATTGCCGGGGAAGCTATCCGACCAGATCACCTTGTAGCCGGGGTAGGCCGGCGCCGGGCTGGCGCATACCAGCGCCGAGAAGAGCGAGGCCAAGGCCAAAGTCACACGCATCTTGACTGATCAAGACGTCCGGTCACGGTCTAAGTGTCTCGACCGAGCTTTGGATATGTGTGGCCCGTTGTTTCTCACAGCCCCCGTCACTGCGGTGAGCCTGGAAAAGAAAGAAAAGGGGAATGAAGAAGCCGTGGTTCTTGTTGTAATAAGTGAGTGATGGCGTAGCCACTTCCGGCGCTTCGAAAGGAATGTGAGAGCCCACAGGGTCTATCAATAAAGAATGGAGAAACCAAAAAAAAGGAACGAGCACCGATTCGACAGAACCGGAAAGGATAAGGAATGAATGGATAATCGCAAGAACCAGGCTTGGTAAAGAAGGTGTTGGGTCGAAAGACCGAACGCAGTAGGCGGAAAATATTCCAAAAGAGAACGACCCGGGACGAGTAACATGGGCATGTGGATATATGCCGTGTAAATTGACTGCCACACCCGAACCAACAATGGAGATCGGTGTCCCGCAGGGGCCTCGACGGTAGCGATCCGAACCGGGGTCGACAAAGGGACGGATGGACGGTTCTGATTGGAGGCATGTCTTCCAGCAGCGATGCAGCAAGCATGAAACATCAGACGGTGGCGGACCCTCGTCCCTATCATTCCAGGGCGTGCAGTTAAGCGCTTTTCTATTCTGCTTTCTCAGCAAGGCATTGCCGGGTGTGGCGTTCGGGACGGAGCTCAGATGCTTTTGCCGAGATCGATGCCCGAAACACACACGGCCACCCAGGACTGAGCGCTGTTATTGGCGTGATTCCGCTGATGAGTGACAAAGATACGCCTTTCAGAGCTCCTCTAGAAGCCAGCCCTGGGAGGGTCCCTGATATCAGACATCCCTGTACCATACCCATCGACGTGGTGGCGATGGGAAGATCACTGCCCGGCAGTGCCTGGCCTTATGCGGGAGCGATGCATTCAACCTCACCTTCCCCGCGAGGCAGCCCTGGCGCTGATCAGACGGCACGAGCTTTGCTCCGTCTTAGACATACCTAAACTGGCAACACTGTCTTTCAAAAACCTGAGCACTAAAAAAAGAGCTTCCTTGACGCCCGAGGTGAAGGGGGCAGCCGGACTCATGTTTGAGAAAACGTGTACATGTACTGATTTTTAGTTTGAAGTACACATCTCTCTCACTTTTGTGCCCCCCCCCCCCCCCCCC
>MU857686.1:0-108336 GCA_033296725.1 Corynascus novoguineensis | reverse complement strand
AAAAAAAAACCTCCGAAATGCTGTTGTGGACCGAGTAGCTTTGAAACAGTGGCGTGCTTGCCGACCCTTGGCGCCTGACGTCTTCGCTACTTACTCGGCGCGCGCGGCAATG
The DNA here is from genome assembly GCA_033296725.1 of Corynascus novoguineensis. Classification (NCBI taxonomy): domain Eukaryota; kingdom Fungi; phylum Ascomycota; class Sordariomycetes; order Sordariales; family Chaetomiaceae; genus Corynascus; species Corynascus novoguineensis. Next base: position 108,224 of record MU857686.1, on the reverse strand, counting down.
GTTCGACTGACTGTTGGGCGCCGAGAACGTGCGCGTTTGTTGGGGTGGTGTAAAAAGAAAATGCCACTCGTTGGCGCTGCCATCTAAAACAGCAGCCCTCGATAAAAGGCCAACCAGCGGCTTCTTTTTTCTTTTGTTGCCCACAGTAAAAGTCGGGTGTTGGTCTATCCTTGGAACCCTAACGCCGTTGCGTACGGTGCCGTTGGTTCCTTGACAGCCCCTGACCCACAACCCGTCAGTTCTAGGCTCGATCTAGGCTTGGCAGGGGCAGAGGGCGGCATCCAATCGTGGCTCAGAATCCGCTATCTGATGCAGGTTGGCGGGTTAAAACTGGGTATAAAAAAGAGGGACAAGAACAAGAAACACTGGTCTCGAAGGCGAATTCAGCCGGCCATTGTGTGCACCACCGAGCAGTCACTTCAACTGATCTTGGAGTCTGAGAATACTGCGCAAAGAGCCGACGCTGGTTTCGCTGTTTCGTCTGTACACTAACCATATTCAGCTCCGGTTGTTGCTACTGTACAGTTTACCTTTTTGGTATTTAACCATCGTGGAGCAATAACATGGGGAAGCGCCATCCCAACTACCGGCTTGGCGTACCTTAGTTCTCAACAGTGCGGAACACTTGTCCGGTACTACACTAGTCAGGGCCCGCCGTTCGTCGACACCCGGAGCTAAGAAGGAACAGAGCTTTACTGTACCGAGAAGAGAGCGTCCGTCGGCATTTGCCACATCAGAGCACGTTTTGACTCCTGGTGTGGCGAAATGGTCCCACCTTTTCGCCAATCCAAAGCAAAAAAGCGAGCATACTAAACTGTACTTACTACAACAATTTTACCTTATTTACCTTTGATTGATTGTCTATATCCTTCTATCCGCGCTCGTTTCTCTCAGTGCCCTTTGAATCACAAATGGACACCCTGCGTGGCTCGAGATGTCTTGGTTCTTGACTCGCATTCGCTGATAGTAGAGGCTGTGACCCAGGCCAGCGCGTCATATCTGAATCCATTTGATTGGCCACTCTTTAAACCTTCGTTCTGCCAAGCGATTCTTTTGTGCAAATCGAGGTATGACCGCTGCGTGGTAACCGGGGAATGAATGAATACTTGATGAACTTAAAGGTGTTGTTGGGTATCTTATGCTTGGCAGCAGAACTCACAGCGGAAGAATTACCCGGCACACCGATCAGCCAGCCATGGTAATCTCCCCACCTGAGGTCAGTTCTGGCCTGTGTTCTATCAGACGTCAATTAGGAGGTTTGGCCCTCGGCATGAAAAAGAAGCGGCGAACAGGTGCCCAAAGATACCACTCATTTTTCGGGAATTATGAGTAATTAGTCCTAGATGCACCTAGCCGGAGCCCGCCGTAGAGTCGTGGCACGGTGAAGAGGAAATTCGATCATGCGGGAAGAACACGGTTATGAATGACCAACAATCACAGACTAATGTGTAAATTGTATGGCGTGGCCCTATAACCGAACAATATAGAAGGCTATTGCCCAATGCTTGTCCTGCTTCCTATGTTGCATTAAATACTAGTACTAAGTTAGTTGGTACCTAAGGGATTAACTACGGTGTTTTCGCCTAACTTTGCTGCAGAGATCCTTCAAAGAAGCAAAACGCATCACATCTAGTCCTTAGTTCATATGTGACATTGATTAGGACCAGACATGGCAGTTATGATGTCCAAGGAACATATTGCAACTACGGTTAACTAAGCACTTGGACGAATGTACCGGGATACTCCAGAAGGTGTGCCGCATACTCGCCCGAGTGCCAGATAAAGCTTTAACCCCTCTTCTACCATGTTCTAAGGCACTGGTAGTTTTTTGTGTCGAGTCTATCAAGTATGATGCCGATAGAGAGCGCCTACCTCAATAAGATAAGTAGGTATGTACTTAAGGTCGTAGCTTATGCTCCTGATGTGGCACCTCCAAACCTTGGAGGCTTATCACTTTATTCGCAAACGAACTGGATTATCAGGCGAAATTCGCTCAGATTTCAGCGTCGATGTGATATGCTGTATTATTCAGCGTCAGATAGCCATGTCAGCGCCCAGCTTACTTCTGCTCCACTGCCTCCCTCATTTCTTCGATAACGTTTTCGCGGTTGCCCAGACCTCGGCAGATTGCTAGATTCAGTCATCTACTGCCTCGTCGTGACTCCTCTTTGAGATAGTGAACATGCCTTCATCAATCCGCCCAGTCCTCGTCCTCATTCCGGGCGCATTCGGTACTCCCTCCGGGTTTGACCCGCTCCTGCCCCATCTGGAGCGGGCTGGGATTAAAACGCATCCTGGGCCATATCCCAGTTGCGACCCTGTGGATCCGGTGGCGGCGCCTATCCGCCCTTTATCAAAACAGCCAAGGTACGGTGAGCAACTGGGAGCTCTGGTATCATCTTTGTTGAGCACCAGGTGTCACACCTTACCGCGTAAAACGAGGCAGGATGTTGACGAGCATATCTTCCACCCAACTTTTTAGCCCTCCGAAGGCCTTACCCTCATCGAGCCGGCCATGGAGATCCTCTACAACGACTGCGACGACGCGCGCACGCCCGAGCTCAGCCGCGCCATGCGGCCCCACGCGCTGCGGGCCTTCGAGACGGCGCCGACGGTCCCGGCCTGGGCAGATGGGGGCCTCGACGGTAGGCGGGCGTATGTACGCACGCTTGACGACCGCTGCAACCCCCCGTCGCTGGAGCAGGCGTGGCTCGATAAGTCGGCCGTCGAGTAGGATGTGGTCGAGTTCGAGGCCGGGCACATGCCCTTTGTGAGCAAGCCCGAAGCCTTGGCAGTGCATATCATCAGGCTCATAGACCGGATTGCAGAGTTGTAGTGGAGTTGTAGTGCAAGACATATTTGTATGGACCATTTGACTCTGGCGCGGTCTCCGTTGCCCCTAAACGGCTTTATTTTGCGCTGTGTCAGAATCAATATCTGGAACCAGAAAGGAACGAATTATCTCCAAAGCAGCCGCATCTCGCTTGGCGCATCATTCATGTTGCTTGACTTGTTTCTTGTGCCGTGGTTGTCGTGCGACGTTGAAGCGGTACTTTCCTTGAGCTGAACTCGTCGGCAACTACTTAATTAAGGGAACGACAAATTGCTTAGCCCGCCTCGAGGCGTGAGCGAGCCATGGCACTCTTTCGAGCGGCTGCAAGAAATGGTCCGTTGCTGGGGTGCGCGGTCGCGGATTCCGTACTGCAAGCAGCTCCACTACTTGAGCGCCGACTAGGCACAGATGTGAGCAAGGCGAATCCGGCAATGAACTGTCGCACGTCGCAGTGAGCTTTGAAGATCAACATGCAGAGTCGAGGGTCTTGCCTGAACTCGCTTTTCCAGTGACCTTGGCCCACTTATGCACGTGCGTTCAGTGTGATTTCGCTCGCACCCGCTCAGCTTTGGAAATTGAACGACGAGCGAGAACTACGATTTGCGCGCTTGATACAGCCGTAGCCTCCGATGCCTTTACAAACCCCGGCCTTTCTTTTCCATTCTGGCGAGGTTTCCTCAAGTTCGAGTCTCTGATCCGATCAACTCAAGAGTGCAATCGTCCTCAAACCGTGTGCCGCGTAAGTCTGGCGCCTCAACGGGATGCGACCTTACAAGTTTGAGTATTATCCGCTCTAGCTCAAGAGCCTAGGCGAGCCCTCCAAGCGCGCTCGGAGTCGAAGCTACTCCCTCTGATGTCGTAAGCGAAGGACTAAACAATTGCTGGTGCTTGTAGTACTCAATTCTTCGGCATCAGAGTCATGAGCGGCGAGGGCGCATCCTAGGCACAATGCTCTCGAGTTGTGAATTCAAAGATTGTGATTCCGACGCCAACCTCGACTTGAAACGTATCGTTTAGGGTTTAGGCTGGGCTCACTAAACAATCCTAACCGGATCTAGGACCTCCATCCGGGAGGGCACAAATTACCGCTGAATCTGCTCCCGAACCCTAGTGATCCAGACTCAAATCAAATCCACCTTGGCGCACCAGCCTCGTCCGTGCTTCGCTGAAGTCGAGCTGAACATTAGCAATCTACGTGGTAAAGATGCCAAGCCGGCACTACAAAAGCCCTCCAGTTAGCGATATGGTGTGTAACTCGGCCCGCTACCAAGCCAACATTATCCGAACCCGGCACTTCTCCAAGATCCCACTTCCAGGTTACCGTGGCCCGAATAATGCGCGCGCAATATTGTAGCGCCCATCATTGTTATTGATTCATTGCTATTAAATTGTTGAAGGGCTAGAACCCTACTATCCTATTGACTCCATATACCCGGAAACCCATCTCACAACCAGACGCTGCGCTTCTGGCTCTGGCCCTGGCCGCATCGTGACGCCTCGTACGTCTCAAGATTTTTTCAGGAACCTACGCGTTGAGGAAGTATTTACACAAAAGACGGTGAACCAAGAAAACCTTACCTAGGTATTTAACCCGGTATCGGCGAAAAGACGCTATGGGGCGTTGTGACCTGACTGGACAACGACAGATTCCTTAGAGGCTACCCTGCACACCGAAGTTTCGTGGCCTCTGATAGAAACCCTACTAAGTGACCTGACGAAGGAAGGAGTTTTTTTAACCGTTGGTCTGTTTGGCTTAGGGTCATTACATGACGAAATTCTTCCAGGTTATGATGCCGTCCCACCTCAGAACAGTTATAGTTACACATCATTGGTAATACAGCCACATCACACAAACGGACGCTCAATCAACCTCGTAATACCTCATAAGGGAAACTCACGAACCGGCTTGCAACCCGCCCATTCCGAAAGACATTCCTGGTATGGTGACATGGAGCCGTGGCTACCGTTCCGTCAAGCCCAAATGAACCATCGCACTTGCACATCCTGCGGTATCACCAAATAAGGCGGCTATTATAATGTTCTTTGGAGCAAAGAAAGATACACGGCTTATCCGTGATCACACGGCGTGCAAGTCATGAGCGTACCATCCCATTCTTTCCATTTGTCCATCGGTCACTAATCTACTCTAGTCTCCCATGTCTTGTCAATAACTAAATATATATTGAACTCGCTGATATCTCGTCAGTCAGGATTACCGATATTCAGCCGTAACTGGGTCGAGTTGCTACCCTGACCGGGTCGGTAGCGGCCTGGAAATCCATCATATCCAGAGTGATCACGGCGGCGACATCGTTCGAAATCATGTAGCAGAGGAAGGCGCCTTGTCGATGCTGAGTTCGTCGTCGTGGTTGGATGAACTGGCCGAAACTAGGTTAGGTTGAGCCACGGGTTGGGTGAGAGAGACTCCCTTCGTCTTGTTGTAGCTGTCTCTTTGGGTTGTTTTTAATGATGCATGTTGGCTTGAAGGGGAATTTGACGTTGTATCGCTTTATGCACTCGACCTTGTCGTCCTGCTTGGTCTGATGCTTGTCTCAAGATGCACGCGATCCGGGACATCTCAGTAAATCCGAATCTCTTTTCCATAACTCAATCCCCTACACATCAGTAACGGTTTGATGTGCGGGAAAGGGTGCCGGTAATGCGGGAGAGCTGGGTGGTGATAAGGGCATACGCTTCTTTCATCGCTGATAAAGCTGGCGGTCACCTTTAAGAGCCCCTACTGGTCGTGCACCTTCACGGTGCACAGGGTACTCTGCTTTCCCAACTATCTTGGACACTGGCCAGAAGTGGATTTTTAGCTCTTTTTTTTTTTTTTTTTTGTATTGACCAGCGGTGCCGTCTTTGTAAGTCTGCCGGCCTTTGCTGGCCAGGTGTGAGCTTGCGGGCGCTGTCAGAAATCTTAGACAAGAAGGTCAGCATGCAATCGATGTGGGCGGAATAATGGTGATCTTCAGACTAAATAAACGAGAAGTAGAGAATGTAAGAAAAATACAAGGAAAGAGAGAGCAGTTTCAGCAGCGGAACGCCCCTGACAACAGCGATATCCTCGATGAAACGGAAAGAAGCCCACTGCCTAATAGGCTCGTTAACTCATTGCAGAGAATCCTTCCGTAAACAGCCATCCAACCTCAAGCTCCACAGCGCCTTGAGGACGCGCTATTGTGGTTAGGAACGCAGAACGTTGATAGTATTTTTCGCTTCAAAATCACGATCAAGTGACCAAAGGATTCACCCCAGCTTCAAGTTAACCATAGCAAGGGGAGCCCTCATCACTGAGCGTTGCGCGACTGAGACGCCCAATGAAGCCAATAACCACATCACAGCCATTAATCTTCTCTGAGACGGAGAACTTCGCAGAGTTAAACCGTCTTTTCAGAGGACACAAAGACATTATTGAGACTCACATTGTTATTGCGGAGCTGCTGCTCGACCTCCGGACTTGGGAAGTCATGTATCTCGCGCCGTACGAGCCAAGAGACGACAGTGCAGCAGGTATCGAATCTTTCCGGGTCAGCGTTGGGTAGTGGTTTTCATTGATGTCCCTCTTTAGTAACTGTTGTCGTGGTGACGCTGGACGAAAGCAAGAAGGTAGCGTGGGAGAACAAAAAGGAGCAAGCAAAAGCAGGCAAGAGCGCGAGAAGAGTCGGAGTGCGAGAAGAAGATAACTCGAGTATGCGATATCAGATGGATTGAACAAAACAAGGTGAAATGCAAAGATGGCACAGGTCTAGAGAGGTGTTGAAGTTTGTGAAAAGGTGACAAGTTGGGACGATACCAGTAAAAAGCCCTATCGCAACTTTGCGTAGACTACTTGCATTATTCAGATTTGAAAAACTTGAATCTCAAAAATCAAAGGAGATGGTGATCAGAAAACTGCTAGCTCGTGACAGATCGGAGACAAACAGCAGATCAACGAAGAATGCGGGATCGTCGCCTCTATGCGCCAAGTGGACTTTGGCGGCCATGCTAGATCTAAAGGGACCTCATTCTTGGTAAGAAAAGTGTAGTATTAGCCACCCGATCATATTGAAAACTACGAGTTAAGGTTATCCTTGCGTTTTCTGTAGGATTAATGTCTTCCAGTTTCTATCGCTGGACTTCGACGAACACGACCGGCACGGCAGGGCAAGATGGCGCAGTTTGGTATGTAATATTACTCAGGAATCCGTTAAACAGGCGAGTTTACGCATAATATTTATTGGCTTGGGTTAGACGAACAGGCAGATCTTCGCACCGGTTTAAGGAAAACACACTTAAAGAGGTCGAGGAGTCCGAGTCCGAGTCCACATTCATCGATCCAACATCCGCCACCCCCATAGCGCCGAATCTCACTTCGCAAAGATGACGCTTCGCCATCAGTTCACCTCGCAAAGTCACAAACGGGAGCCTAGGCGCTGACGCCGTTAAAAGCAATGGCGTTGATGGTGCCGTCGGGGAGGCTGGTGATAGTGCCAATCGTGGCCGTGTTCTTGATGTACTCGCACAGCTCCTGGGGCGTCTTGGGACCCAGCAGGCTGAGGAAGTAGGCCGCGAGGCCGGCAACGTGCGGGGATGACATCGAGGTGCCGGAGATGGTGTTCTGCTTTTCCGTCAGTCATCCGCCATTCCACCTTTGTTCTCGCTTTCATCATCTTCGCCATCATTACTTGGCTGAAGGGACTAGCAAAAAAAAAAAAAGAAAAAAAAAGAAAGACAAACTCACAGTCGCATCGACGCCGCCGATCCAGCTGCTCAGAACGTCAACGCCTGGGGCAAACACGTCGACGAGCTTGCCGTAGTTGGAAAAGTAGGCGCGCACGTCGGCGTTATCGGTGGCGCCGACGGTGCAGACGGTGGGCTCGCTTGCGGGGGACCAGTTGTACGAATCGTCGTTGCTGTTGCCCGCCGAGACGGAAAAGAAGACGCCCGCGTTGACAGCGGCGGCGGCAGCGGTGTTAATGGACGTTGAACGGCCTCCGCCCAGGCTCATGTTGGCGACGGTGCCGTTGCGGCATTCACCCGATGCGACACGCTGGGGCGCGTCCTGCGCCACAAAGTTGATGCCCGCCAGCACCGACGACGTCGTACCCGACCCGCTTGCGTTGAGCACCTTGACAGCGAACAGCTTGGTCTTCTTCGCCACGCCGTAAGTCACCCCCCCGACCGTGCCCGACACGTGTGTGCCGTGGCCCGCGCCGCTAATAAGTTACGACGATGTTAACATCTGTAAAAAGAAATGGTAAGATAAAACGGAGAGAGGAGATTGTACTTACTCTGAGTTGCTGCTGTCGATAAAGTTGGCCAGCCACGTCGCGCGTCCTTCGAATTCCTGGACTGGAGTTAGTCTATCGTTTTCAAAAGAACTAACAAGAAACAGGAAAAGACGGGTATAATGAAAGAATGGGTGGAAAACACACAGAGTGGTTCACGTAGATGCCCGTGTCGATGATGTACGAGCAGGTGCCCTGGCCGGCGCTGTCGTCGTACACGTACGTCGTGGGCCCCAGCTCGCGGTGCGCGATGCGCGCCAGGCCCCAGGGGACGTTTTGCTGGGTGACAAGTGCCTGCGTGGTGAAAACGGCATCTTGCTCGATATACTCAACCTGCGAGTATCGTATGATTTTAGCATCCGCCACGGTCTGACGTGAAGGAGGGCATAATAAGGGGGGTATCATACCTCAGACAGTTTGCTGATGGCATCCAGCACCTGCGGGCTCAGTTTGGCCGCGAAGCCCTTGAACCGGCGCGAGCGGTATACGTGCTTGGTGTTGCCGGTCTTGAGGTGTCGGATGGCGTCCTGGAGGGTGCTCTCGGACGCACCATCCTTCAGCTTCACGATGTATTCGCCCGGGATGAGCTGGAGACCCCGAGGTTGAATGATCGGTGCCGCAAGGGCAAAAGGGAGGAGGGCAGCGAGAGTAAGGAGCTGCATGATAGACGTGTATACGTGAATGCGTTTGATTTATGTGGTCTTCGTCGTTAAAGAAGCTGATGAAGGGAAGTATCTGAACTGTGAGCGCTTCTATGAACAGTTCGACCGAGGGCGATGAGAGGTGTATTTATTTACCACGAGTCGAGGCAGTGTTCCTAAGGGGTCCTCGAAGGTTATCTCTACCTTCCCCTTAGAGAACCACATGCCGCCCTACATCACGTCAATACTTCGGGTGCGGCAAGGAAGGTCATGTCTTGCACGACTAGATAAAAAGTTTTGAACCCTCCATTTCGCGCACACACTCTCACCGCAACTGGCATCTTGGTTCAATCTCACCTACCGAGATTGGATTGGTTTAGACCGTTGGATGTTGCGTGCTTCGACCAGTCCGTAATGCAGCTCGCGGATGCTTCCAGTGCACCATCCCGCGCACAGCGGTCGAGCAAGAAGCCCGAATGAATGGGATGGGTGACCGGGCGCAAGGGGCGGCATGGTGCTGTGCAAGTCAGCTTTCAAGCCGACAGTGTGAGGTAAGGTAAGGCAGGTAAATAGCAGTATGGAACTTTTTGATACGTTGTATCCGCGATTAGGCAACCCTCGGGCGGTTGGCATGCGGTCGACCTTAGACATTATAGATCCAACACGCATGAAGCGATGGCAAGGCAGTACAATGCCACGGCGGTCTGGCATCGGAACCGGGGACGAGCCGTAGACTCGTAAACTCCCGGGCGGGAGTGAATGTACGTCATAAGCTGGCAGCATTGGTCTACATTGAACAGATCCACTGCGGTGTGACCATGCGGCCATAGAATCCGGTTTAGGGACTGCCGTCTGCGCAGAAGAAGTCATCGTTGGCACGGTTACACTGACAGGAACAGAAAGTGGTAGGTGCAGAGCCAAAACGGGGGTCTTGGTCGAAGGAGCAGGCGTGCGTGGGAGGAAATGCAGTGAGCGGACAGGCACCGGACCTCTCGGGGCGTGTGACGGACATCCCGCGGACTGCCAACTGACTGCATTGACGGACTGCTATCGGCCAGTGCACATGTGCGTGCCAAGCTGTCAAGCTCTGGTCGACAGGGTGGTGTCTTGCTGACCTTCCTACCTGGGACACCGCTCGTGTAAGTGCAGGGAGCTAGTGCGATGGCTTAGACGCGATACGGCGCAACTGGCGTAACAGGACTCAATGAGGTTTTCGAGTCTTGTTATTCAAAAGGAAACAATGCAATGTTGGTGGTTTGGCTTTCCCGGTTTTTGGGTCCGCCGTAGCCTCATGAATATATAAACTACAGACGGGTATAATGAGGGCCCGCGGCGTCGGGTCGCTTCTCATTCAGCCTGAAGACGAGCCCGGCAATTGGGCTTGGTAGCCGGATACCGCCCGTCGCCTCGAGCTCTCGGCTGCCAAAATAAGCCGAAAGTTTAATATATGCCTGCATTCACGAGCAGCATACCACCATCAGGGCCCACGGGGTGGATGGCAATTTCATTTGCGAATCAGACATGCGTTCCCGCGCTCCTGACGAGGTCTTCTGAGCCGCGCAATGGAACGTCAGAATCAGAATCACTAGCACTGCCATGCCTCGTTCGGTGTGCCCAGAGATGAAGACTTGAAGGATTCGTCCGCGGCGACCCACGTCAGGCATATATGCTTCGCTTCGTGGTGGCCAAAATCCTGTCAAACGGTATCATGAGGCAGCCCATAATAAAGACGGCCATTGCTCATCTATTGATAAGATGGCGCTAGAGCGGGGGTCAACAAGAAGTGATCCTGCTATTTTCAAAACACGGCATTTGAGGAAAGAACAGGATAGACGTTCGGCACCGGTCTGTTCATGGACTATTCCTTGGCCTAAATATAGTTAACCAGTTTTCGGGCCATAGGGTGTAAAACAACTTGACGTTTGCTTTAGTCGATTTCTTTTCTTTTCTTTTCTTTTCTTTTACCTCCACTCCGTTCATCTTTGTTTCGACGTTTATTAACTCATGGATATTGCGTTTGGCCATTTTCCACGTTGTAAGGCCCCATACATTGCCCTAGAAGTTTAGCTCGCGCTTTGTCCAACGTCTCTGGCAAGTCTCCCCTTGATCTTGTTTTATCGTGCCCCATGCATGATTGTTCCACAGCACTATCTTTATGCTCAATCATGACCACCTTCACAACTCGCTTCTCCATCAACACCATAGGTTTTCTCAAGCAGCCAATGTTTACCTTTTAACCAGTTGCCTTCAGTCTAACTATATTTTCGCGGAATACGTGGGTCAATTCAAGGACGGAAATTAGGCTGATCAACTGTATTGACTGCTGTTAGTATCGCTTATATTTGTTTCATGAGAACACCCCTAGCAAAACTTTACCTCCTTGGAGTGTATATCTAGGAGATCGTCTGAGCCTTCGTTTGGCTAGCGACATCAACTCAACCTCGTGTACGCGTGTTGAGTCTAAGGGCTGTTTAAAGTGCCCTAGAATAGACATGTTTCTTGTCTTGGATCTTGTCTGGTTGTTAAACGGAGCAATCAGAAGGTTGCCAAAGTTCTCATGCCTTTTAGTCTCTGGTTATTCACTTGAACACGTGGACAATGAATTGTTTTACTCGCTGTGCTTTCAGCTTCCTATCTTGGACCCAATAAATAATGGCACATTGACTTAGTTCCGAAACACAAGCTAGCACTTTTCCCAGGCAACGGTTACATCCGCCTTGCTCTTGCACAACCCAACCACGGGGCAGCTTCCAAGCTGAGCGATGTCAGTTGCGCTTTGGAAATCGGGACGGAAAAAAAGTACAAAAACATACAACACCGAGGATTCCCCAGTCGTCACCGACCTGAGTACTAGTTCGGCGGTCAGTAGCTTGTCTAAGGGAGAGCGGACGGGATCCCGAATTTTCTACTGCCTGTGGTCGTATGTACTCATCGGAGTCAAAAGTAATGCTTATATTGCAGAGTCTAGAAAGGGAGTTCGCCGTGGCTCACATTGGAGGTTGTAGGTTTTCTGTAGGCTAAGGCTTTTGGCGGCCGTATCTAGCTCGGGAATGATAGGGATCCTTAATATAGTGGCAATAGATATTGGCTTCTATTTTTTACGCAAGGGTAAGCCATGCATTCTTGAGTGCTGGGACGGCAGAGCAATACGTGTAGAGATTGTTAATGTTACCGCGTGGCAGAAACGTGCCGTAATTACGTACCTTATCGCCTTGAAGGGCGAGGTACTATTCTTTCTGCAGATCCACCCCATTACTAAAGGGTGCCTTTAGCAGGACTTGTATATAGGTGTTGGTAAATGAGAAGTGAGAATAGATGAATTGAAATGCCTGTTGTAAAGTATTTTGTTTTTCCTTCAACATGAGGATGATGTGCACTGTTCACGGGGATTCACTGATTCAGGTAACTTTTTTCCAGGATATTATAGGTTTCCGAAACCAAGTGCTCTAGTTTCGCAGTGAACTAGAACACTCTCGTTTCGTATGTAAAGACAGACATTTGATTTGCAACAAGCTAGATCTTGTTTTCTATGAACTTTGCAGATCACCCCCCCGGTATATATTCAGATTCTTTTCTTTCGATTCAGCATATTCAAGCCTACTTAACTACCAGATTTTGTATCAGGTATTATGACCTTAGTTACAATTAGAGACTTGCCTCTAGACAACATGATCCTTTCTAACAGATACCTAGCGAAAAATACCAAATATGCCCCGAAATAGAATCAATCACGGCTGTTTGTTTCTTTGGAGAAGCGTTGTATTGATCAACACATCACCGCCTCAAGCCACCTGGCTGCCTAGTGGCTAGTAGCAGGGGTTGGAAGCATCATCTGCCTAGCCCGCCGAGCAAATTCTCCTTTTATGCCATGCAAAGTTTCTCTTCTAACTTGGTTGAGACGCAAATTTTTTCACCAAGCAGCATCATACCTCCTCTGCCAGAGGATATGCCGCACAATGCCGTCCTTCCAGGACCTCCCCGTCGAGCTCGTCTGCCGCGTTGTGGAGAGCCTCTGCCTACACTGCAGCTGCCCTCCACAAGTTTGCCAGTGCAACCGGGGCTGCCTGGCCATCGACCCGACCTGCGACACGGATTCGAAATGCTTGCCAGAATGTCCCCCATCTGAGGTTAAAGCACGCATCCGCGCACTCGGCTCGCTCTGTTTAACCTCGCGCATCCTCAATGCCGCCGCTACTCAGCACCTTTTCCACCGCCCGGACACTGACAAGTGGTGGCTCCTCGCCCGTACACTCCTCCGCCGTCCGCACGTCGCGGCGCATGTCAAGCGGCTCTCTTTCCCCGAGCTCCACCTCGACAAGTACCCCAACTCGAGCGACATTGCTTCTGATGTCTGGTCCTGTTATTCGGCTAGGCTCGGAGAGGCCCGCGATGCTGCCCTGCTCCGCGGCAATCCAGACCGTCACAGCGAGTACGCCGATGTCCGCAACCCAGATGATGATGACTACTGCCCGCCCACGTTCGAGGACACCACCAACGAGCGGGCGGCGCTGCTCGCAACCTTGTGCCCGGCGACCGAGGTCCTGGAGGCAGTCGTCGGCTGGCCGCCAATTTGCTACCTCAGCGCGGCGGGCTCGCTGCCGCAATTGCGGTCCGTCGAGCTGGCTTGCCCCGTCGGCGGCCGAGACAATAGTGAGGGGCTGCCGCTAGTCCAGTTAGCGGCGCTGTTCCGCGCAGCGCCGCGCCTGAGCGTCGTGCGGTGCCGCACCGTTTGGGACGAAGGGGGCGACGACAGCGACGTGGACCTCGAGCCGGGGGCAGGCGGTGCCGTCACGCGGTTGGAGTTGTCGTGCGCCACGCTGACAGCGGACGCGCTACAAACCTTGCTCAGGGCGTGCCCGCGCCTTGAGACGTTCAAGTACCGTGTGATGGGGGGCGAGTGGGCTACAGTGAACACGGAGCAATTTCATCCACTTCAGGGGCGGGACTTGTTGTTCGAGCTGGAAAAGAACTTGAAGAAGGTGGTTTTGGACTTCTCGTCTTGTAGTAATTGGTTGGACACAAACGACAACGGCGAGTGGGGTGAGTGGTCTGCGACGGAAAGGAGAGACAAGGCTCTTGTCCAGTCGTTCAGAGAGAAGGGGATAGAGTCTGAGATTAAGATTTGAGGTGAGAGGGAGAGTTAGCGGGGAATATGTAACGGACCTCGAGCCGTCCGGTTTCTCATTTCAAGGGACGTCCAGTTAGCGGTTATTTCTTTCAATATGCGGCGAAGCCCGAGAGATATACACCAGGTGTATCCGAAGCGCCATGGCCTTTGGTGCCTCAAGCTTCCACAAGCCCACAACCACTGGGGGAGACCCCCAAAGCCCGGTGATAGAACTCTCGAAGGCACATCGGTGAGACAGAGCAGCCGAACGGCTATAGCCTGCCCCGCGAAGATAAATGCCCTGCCGAGACAGGCGACGCCAAGGACTCTCTTCCTTCAGCTAGAAGCAGGAGTCGCGAAGGTACCCTTTGCAGTATTGAGGGTAACGAGGGTAGCGAGGGTGACGAGCCCAAGCTGGCCAATCCCAAGCTGCTTATGCGGCCACCCGACAGCCATGACCGGATCGACTTTCGGCGCGATGGTGGCGGATATTGCAATACCAATCTGGAAGAGGACTATCGTCCCGCGATTCAGGCGACGGAGGAGAGCAGCATAAGGATGGTTCTGTCGTGCTACCACAAGCGCAGGAGAGTCGGGCAAGTATACCAAGATTGTCGGACAATACGCGCAATGACATAGGTGAGGTGGCTAATGCCGAGCCATCTATGTAGTCGTCTGCCAGCCGAGACAGGGCCAACCCTCAGCGCAACATCGGTCATCATCGACGTTGCGATAACGACGACGACGAGAACTGCTCTCCCATTGCGGGAATTGATGCCAAGCAGGGCAAGGATAAGGGTGTTGTCCGGCCGCCACGAGGCAAGCGCCACAGGGTAAACACTTCGGCCCCTATAACCCGCAGAACAGGGCCCAAGCGGCAGACTGTGCTTACTGTATAATGTATACTATTCAAGGTATATATGTTTCTTCCCCACGCCTCGTGTGTGCTTCTCGTGCTAGGTAATCTCCTATACTACGTACCGTAGGTAGGTATGGTACCAGCTATCCCTAAACACAAGTCCGTTTACTACCCCGCCCCTCTATTCGAACCCACTCCCTCATCTCTTGGGTACAACCCCTTTCTTGCAGGGGCATTGGCTGTGACAACCTGGGGTCTGGCAGTAGCGACACGGGGCCTGACAACACCGTGGGGTTGGGCAGCGGCGACCTGGGGCTTAGCAGCGGCGACCTGTGGTTTGCCAGCGGCTCTAGCAAAGCGCGTGGGCGTGACCCTCGCAGTAGGCCTCTTGAACCCCCCCCTAGGGGGGACAGGGGTATACAGTCTTGCAAGGAGCTTGGGGTTTGGTCTGCCCACGCCGAGTAAGATGGGACCGGCTTGGTCTTAACGGGACCCCTCTTAGCACCTTTCTTCTTGGTGATCTTGCCAGATTTGGTTACGGCCGCGTTCTGCTTAGCAATTGGCCTGCCTGACTCGGTGAACGAAGTGTCCTTTCGCTTCAACTTGCGACCGGTGCTGGTTGTAACTTCTAAACAGGTTGCCGAGCAGATTAGCATTCTTGAAGTGACGTTGGAAATGGGGTGTTGAACTCACCTTCCTCGAGATATTTCTGATGTCTCGCGGCATCATAGCGATAGCGGGTTACGGCAGTGCTATACTCCATCTGGGAGGAGTCGGGTCTCTTGCACTGAAGAAGGTTTTGGTGGTGTTGGATGGCGAAATCTGCTCCCATTTTCGATTCGCATGTCATAGTTGCTGCATCTGTGATGCGATGTGCGTGAAGAGGACGGTTCAGGTCCGACGGCTTGGCGTAGACCTATATGTCTTGTTGTTAGCGCCTAGGGATACACTTCTTAAAGCTTCAGCAGCAGCTGAAGTACCGATCTGTGGCTAAGGGTTGTGGCAAACGTTATTACCTGAACATCGCCGTCCATGTTGGTGTCATCGTGCGTAACGTGGTAACCCAGCCGCCCGTCTACATTTGAACTGGATTTCAGCCTCATAGGATACTGAATATCATGGGCTGGGATTTACGCTTACACTCCTCATCCAAATCGGCCCAGGTGTCAGGCCGGATTGCTCGATCATATACTCCAACTGCGTAAGCGAAGCAATTAGGGACGTCCGTCTGAGTGTCGGGAATGATATTGTAGGTCCCAGGCTGCGCCCACTCAAAGCGGCTTTGTATCCATGCGATGAATCTCTCTTCTGGGGTCTGTCGGTTAGCTGCCATCCTTGCGACTCGAGGAGGACGGTATGAGCGAGGTAACGACAAAGGTAGTTGAGAGAGCTCTCGGAGAAACGTTAGGTAGTTTAAGGAGGGAACTGTAACCGTTGACTCGAACGGATTGATGGTGATATACAGTACATGAACGGTCCATACAACCCGGCGAGAAGCTACATTTTATACACACAGTTGGACTGTAAGGGATCTGTCTTAGAATGGGGGCCGTTATAGAGGTACGCCGGAAGACAAGGCGTTGAGGATAGGTCTCCATTGCCTCGTGCCGGGCCTTGAGGTCATCCGTCCAGATGATCCATAAGAGGCCGGTGCATTACATGTCGAGAAAAGATATTTCATGGAGAGGACGGTCAAAAATAGAGACAGGTCGCCACAGAGGGCCAACCGAAGCAGCACCCATAGCCGAGATCCAGATGGAAAGGGGACTCCGAGCCGTGAGTGATGGATACAGACACGAAGGCCCAGATAGAACCGAGGCTCATGCATGACACGCGAATCTGCAAACAGCATGCCCACGACGTTTCGGCCCGCAATGAAACAGGTGTTGACTACACCATGTTGGTGATTATGGATATGCCTCTTGTCTAGGTCTGGGCGAGTTTATTTTGGGTGTGGCCGCCACAGGGCCGAATGTCGTACACGGGTTTGAGGGGGCCGCATTAAGGACTAGGAGGAGGCCGAGATATGCGCGCGTATATATGCGCTCTGCTTCTATGCCGTCTTGGGGGCGATGTGTCAAGGAGGCGGCGCGCAAATGGTGTGCGCTGCGGTCTGGCGAAGCCGGACAAGGGCACGGGCACGGGCCCTCGGCCCCGCAGCACCCGCCCAGTGGTAGCGAAGGTATTTAGTAGCACCCCGCGGCACTCTGAATCTGGAGCCTGTTCATTACACCCTGGCCCCATCGGTTTCTTCTCGGCATAATGGGTTACTTCGATGAGTACGACTTGGATTCGCGATTCAAGTCGATACGTACAAGTTGGAATCCTGTACATGGCCACTATCATGTTGTCATGGACTGGGACCAACGGCGCATCATCTCGGTTTGCACCTCTGAAGAGAAAGACGAGGAGTTTGTCTATGAGGCCCTCTATGAGCTTATCGATGATATTCCGGCAGATGTTGTCAGAATTGAGGTTTCCAACGACTTCGAATTGTTGTTGTCTTCTACAGCCCCCGACGACGACAGCGCCATCATTCCTTTCTACCCTGAGCCTACCGATTTCCCAGAACATCTACCAAAGATTCGCCGCTCGCAGCTCACCGAGATCGAACGGTTAGGAGTTCAGGTGGACCACACCACATACAAGCCCACGCCTGGCGAGACTAGACACGTTGTCTTCAAGTATTACATGAACGAGGGCAATATCGCCATGTTTTGGCACGAAACCAACTGCACTTTGAGGATTCCCAAGCATCCAAATATTGTTCCCTTTGACTGCCTTGTTGTTGACTCGGCTGGTCCCGGCTGCCCGGATAAGGTTGTGGGCTTCACGACCCCCTTCATCCCGGGAGGCACTGTCAAGGACAACGTCAGCCGCGTCTTCAAACTCAAATATCTCAACCAACTTATAACAGTTCGTCTGTCCACTCACCTCGCCTAAGGGAAAATAGGATATGCTGCTAACCCCCTTCAGGCTATCGACTACCTCAACCTTAAATTGGGAATAGTCCACGGCGACATCTGTATGTGGAATTTGCTGATTGACCCGGGGACCGACGACCTTAAGGTCTTTGACTTCAATCTAGGTGCCAAGCTTGGCTGGGAAGGTGACAAGGATAACCGGGGTGTGTTCGGCTACGAGGAAGCCCGTAACGATGTCAAACTTGCTATATTCACCCTCTACGAGATCATCACGGGCGACCTGTCATTCCGCGAGGAGAACTACCCGGAGGACCTCGATGCCTCCATGGTGCTTCAGAAGCAAGACTGGGAGCAGCATCCCGACGTTCGCCTCGAGGAGGGTGTCAACGTCTCCGAGTACCGACGAGTCCTTGAGGACTGGGTCAATGCTCGGAAAACGATTGACGCCGAGTTGAAAAACTATAAGCAGGCGCCCGATTCCATTGACTGGCCTCCACTGCCTCAGTTTCCGCTTGTGGATTGCGGGGGGGCTATGATGCGGAGGGGTTCGCAAATGCGGCAGAGAATGATCAGGCGGGGCGAGCCATTCATCAAATGGTATGTAGCACATATTTCTAGCCTTTTTCCTGAAGATATAGGAACATGTTCTAATATTTCAGTCTAGGGTACGTCCGCCAACTAGCCACCTCCCACTTCCAGCTGGCCAGCGCCTCCTTGCCACTGGAGAGATAGTTGGCTGAAACATGGGCGACGCCTCTCTGTTAGCAAAAAGGCGACCACGTGGGCAGCGTACGTAAGAGAGGAATAAGGAGGATGGAGATAAAAAGGCCGAGGGCCCAAAGTACTCGAGTCCAGAGATGGCCAAAGAGGTAGGGATAGAGGCAACTTCGGGGTGGTATCTTGCTAAGGTAGAGACTCTAGCAGTAAATCTGGCTACTAGTACCCGACGACAGTAGTGAAGCATGAGATTACAAATTCTTATTTCCTCGTCATTCTGACTGTCATGTTACAACACAGTGGCCAGAATCGGTTGATCTTCCGCGTTTCTACAATATCTTCCTAGTAGTTCGTTACATTAATAATAAACAGTCCAAAACTTAAGGTAACTGGTTCGATCCGGCCTCTAGTGGTACGTGAAGTGATGCTGTTCCACTGTATATTCTCTCGCTGAGTTGGCAATCCCTTAGCTAAGTAGTAACACTATAAACGACCAACCCGTCAATAACGGGCATTGCTATTAAAGACAAAGTGTTGATAGGAATAATAGAGGTTCACTCCCTTTCGGGAGCAGTGCATGCAATTACTATCACCCCTGTGTTTCCGGCACCAGGTACCGTTACACAAGAAATTTGACGACAAGCGAGGAGAACAGAAAAGCGAGCGGATCACTTCAAAATTCAAACTGACCCTAAAAATGTTGTGACGGGCTGAGCCTGATGCGAGGCCTCGGCAACCCTTGGCCGCAACTATACTTCCGTTCTGGTCTCTCTGCACGTTAGGCCCCGTACCTCAGGTCGTATACGTCAGGAAACGTTAGGACAGGTCCTGCACGTCAGTTTCTACACGTCAAGGAACGTCAGGATTCTTAGTATGTTACGTCCTACAACAGCAGAATGTCCTCGTAACACATCGCCTCTAGGCGTCCACGGACGTACTCTTGCGAGATCATCATTTTCCAGCAACCTGGAATTCTTGTCATCGTTGCTAGGGGCACTCTCGATGGCCTGCCGGCGGATAAGCTCCTCCAGACGCCCGACCTTGCCGCTCTTTCTCTCACCATCCAGAAACTCGGCCAGCCGCGTCCCAGTGGAGGCGGGGCCGGGGTAGGGTCCCGACGGCTGGATACAGTGCCTCTCCCAGGAGAAGATGCCGGTGTCGTACTTGATATTGAAGGTCTATAGGACCAGCAACGTGTCCGAGTTCGCAACGTCCTTTCCACGGGTATATGATGCTTGTAGGCCGTGCCTGGCGACGAAGACGGCATCTTGCCACTTGTGAAGCGCATTAGCTACTACGTCGGGGTGTGGAAGCCTGTAAGATATACCTTCTGAACTTCTTTACTGTCGTTCCTGTCCATGCAGCGGCCCGTGACACTGATGTACGGTTGCTTGTACTAGCGGAAATACTCCCACGACGACCCCTACGACCAGATCTTGCATGTTTGACACAGATATTCGAGGAAATCCATCACTATTGCTCGGTTTGCTTTCTGTCTCGCCAGGCTCCCGCTAGCTCGGCGAATTCGCAGCATCTCCAGGTTCGTTAGCAAAAATGCTGATAGAATGGGAGGGAGACGACCTGTTTACCTCTTCCGTTTTCGTAGTGTACCGGCGATACTGACCTTGGTGCTGTCGGCATAATCGGGCTTGAGGAACTGAGCGTCCTCAAGCTGCTTGCGGAGAACTACGCTGCTCGGCCGAGAGGGCTTCTGGCCGTTTCGCAACTGCCTCGCGGCTTCTCGCTACGTGAAGCGCCGAATGAAATCCGCATTCTATAATGCCGGTCTTCTGTAGGCGGCTGCGGGGGGATAAAGTGCTGGCGGGGAGCCAAAAATGGATACCAAGTAATTAGAAGAAAACGGTTTCCTGGATAACTACGCTTCGAAAACCAACTGACGAAGGCCGGAACGCTCATTGGAGCGTACAGCACGGTAGGGCCTTGGGGCTACAGGATAAAATTGATTAGAGGGGCACAGCCGGTGCTAAGTGGCTGAGGTACCAAGTACTATGTGTACATACCTGGCTATGACCAAGCGTCCTACACTGTCGAGATACCCGAAAATGGCGGCGCTGCCCTGCCAAATTCAGCGGCCTGAACAGCAAGTTCTGAACTTAATGGGTAAATACAGCAGTAGAAGGACCGGCATGCCTCCTGGCACATCGGTGTAGGAAATAGTAAATATATGCGATGAAAAACAATCCACGTCACGGGTGCGATACTTGTTGGGGTCTTGAGTTTTGCGACTAGATTGGATGTTTGGTTTAGAATTCCGGGTACTATTTAGTTAGCCAACTTTACTTATTAATTCCAATTTTGACGTGCAACGTAATCCCCCAATGCCCTGTCTAAACGCCCAGAATTCATAAACATGGACAATATATACGTGAGAAAAATGCGTGGCTTTGGCCTACTCCCCTAACGCACTCCATGTCCCTTGCTTCAAGATCTCACCAAACGCTGCTAAGACAACTCATGCACCTGGCCATCCCCCTTCTGCGTGGGCAGCTCCACAGGCTGCGCCTGCATGTACATTTGCTGTTGCTTCGGCAATTCCTGGCTGGGGTACGGCATATTATACCCGTTGTGCGGCGGCGGCGGGGTGGGCGTACCCATGCCCATAGGAGGCGGGGGGGTGCCGAATCCGTGATGCTGTGGCGGTGGGGTGCCCATGCCGCCCATGCCCATGCCCATACCCATACCGTGCGGCGGAGGGGGCCCGCCCATAGCGTGCATCTGTTGCTGCGGCTGGTGCGGGTACTGGTAGGTGGGGGCCGGGCTACCGGCCGGGGAGGGATTCATAGCGTGGGGGCTCGGCGGGATGTTCTGCATCTGGTGGATAGAGCCGGCGTAAGCTGACGAGTTCTGGAGGGGATCGTAAGAATCCGAGTAGATGGGGCCCATGGCTGAGTTGGGAGGGGACGGTACGTTTGCATAGCCGGATGGGCCGCCGGGGGGCCCGCCCATAAAGCCGGTAGGGCCGCCTTGGAGGCCTGCGGGGTTCGGGCCGTTCTGCTTCTTGCGTCGGACGAGGAAGAAGACGCCGAGACCGATGAGGGCGAGGGCGGCTGTGGGGTGGTGTTGTTAGCTAACCACGTCCGCAATTCGAAACTAAGAGAACCAGGCCGATACTCACCAACACCACCAACGACACCGCCGACAATGGGTCCGACGGGCGTGGATGAGTCGGAATCGGAATCGGAGTCGCCACTAGTTTCGGCAGGAGAGCTATCACTGTCCGTGCCCGTGGGAGAGGAGCCAGTGGTGGACTCGGGTGACTCGCTCAACGATTCCGATGTAGTTGTAGAACGGGAACTCGAAGAGGTATCCGTGGGCCTGAAAAACATGGTGTATGTTGTTGACACGCTGTCGCAAGTGTGGATGGTGTACCCAGCAATCGAGCCCGTCTTGTCGGCATAGGAAAAGACGGCACATGACGGCAGGTCTGAGTTGGAGCTGGTGAACTGTCAGCATCGCCGAGCCGAGAGAACCAACCACTCTCGTTAATGAATCTGGCCGGCCTACCAATACAGCGTTTTATCACTGTCATATGTCTTGGTTGCTTTGGATGATTTATAGGGCAGGCAGCCGGCGTAGACCTCGCAGGACTCGGTCAAACAGCAGCCTACCGCAGAGGACCTGTCGTCGTAAAGACACTCTGCCTCTGAGTGGGCGCAGACATAGCTCGAGACTACCATGGGTCAGAAGCGGAACGCGATTAGATTATTAAGCCTTAAACTGACCCAGATCACCATCGACATAACCGCATGTCTGGGTGCTGCGCTTCTGCAGGGCTCGGGGGACGGGGGCCGCCGTGACAGCGAGGGGAGAGACGTCGACGCCGACCTCTCTCAGTAGAGGAGCTAGTGTCTGGAGGGGAGCGCGATCGAAGACTTGCTCACGGGCCATGCCGGCCACGGAGGGAAGCCAGACCGCGGCAGCGGCCAGCCATCCGAGACTCTTGACGGCCATGGTCTACTCCTAGTTCCTCCAAACGGCCGTTTGAATCTCGATGGTCGGTCGGTCGCTTCAAGATGTTGACAGGAGCGGAAAGGAAGAAAAGTGAATCCACGGAAAGGGACGGCCGAGGAAGCGAATGCACTTTTAGTGAACCGTTACCTCCCAATCAGCAATCAGGTGCACCTTTTTCTCCGCGCAATTGTCACTCTTTCGGCCCATAGCCCCCCGTCTCTGCATCGCACACCTTGCCGTTTCGCGGCATGCCAAGAGCAGAGATGCGACGATCACTGGCCCCGGGCCTGTCGACCCTTGGGCGCGGTAGCACTTTTGGCGTCAGCCGCAGTAGCCAAGCACTGACAGTTGACGGCGTGGCTCAGGAACACGTACAAAAAAGCTTCGGGAAGATGCAGCGAGCAAGCGGCGCGCGTTGAATGCGGCTTGAGAGATGGGTGCTTGAGATGTCGCATCTCGGATTGACCGAACCTTACGAGGTGACGAGAGTCATGGTCGGCAGCCGCAATTCATGTCTCGCGCGTCCCCGGTCCCTTTCAATCAAAGATCATCGATTGAGAACGACCAACAGCCAACGATAAGTTAAACATCCCGGACGCCACTTCATCGCATTCCACGCGCTCGGAGGGTCGTGTTTCTGCGGGTCATTTCCCACTGCCCCGCTCAACAGAACCAGGGGGGAAGGGGGCAGAACCAGAATCCAGCCCGCAGGCGGGGAGGCCCTGCCTTCCCCAACCCGGACCATCTTCCCTCCGCTGACTGTGGGCCACCAGTCACAGGCAAAGTCCCCTCAAATTAATATTCGCTTTGGGGTGCATTGAGCGCAGGCCGGCTGCTCTTCGATCGGGAGCTTTTTTTTGGGCAGGCGAGAAAACCGTGACACTGACGGGCTGTTGCTAAATTTGTCGCGCAAGGAGAGGATATGTGAACGTCAGTATTTGGTTCCCCGGCCGCCTGTTTGTTGTAGCCAGAATCCATTTGTATTTCGTTCTGCAGGGTCCTTTTCTTTCTTTTTTTTTTCTCGGGTCCGAAAAAAAAACCCTTTCACAAGGGGCCCATGCCTGTCACTGTGCTGCATGCCAGGCACGTACCCAGGTCATAGGGCTGCCGGGTTAGGGTTGGCCATCCCCTGTCTCTCCCGAGGCTTCGGTTGCATTAACTCGGCGGCTACCAAGAATGTTGACGTGGTTGGCGTTTCCCTTTTTGAATATCATCCCGGATTTGACGCTGCTCCTCGACAAACGGTATCGTCCCCAGGCCCGGCTTCGAGAGCGCATCATTGTGAAATTGCCGGTGCTCAAACTTGAGTTCGTTGACAAAATCTCGAGTTCGCAGCAGGTCGCAGTGGCGGTAGAGGTACGCCAACTGAACACCCAAGTGATTCCGTATCGTTTCAAACGCTTGGACTGAAGGCAGATCCAATAGACTTTCCACCAATCCGTCGACTAAAACAGCGAGGCGGGGCACGAAGCCCTCCCCAGATGACGTCTGTGTGCCCTCAAGATTAGGTACCCCCCATTGGGCGGCGGAGAGCAAAACAGTCGATGTTGCTCCGGCGAGATTTTGGGGAGGTTGAGGAGAACACGTCAATGCCGCGGCTCTCGTCGTCGGTGGAATTCCTGGGGACTCGAGGCGCCGATGAGGGGTAGACTGGCAGTGCTGGAAGAGCTGGGCGATGCGGCCACATGGAGGAGTGAGCGTCCAACAATTTTCGTACGCGCTCAGCCTCGGCAACATCGTCAACCAGCAGAGTTAGATCGA
The DNA here is from genome assembly GCA_033296725.1 of Corynascus novoguineensis. Classification (NCBI taxonomy): domain Eukaryota; kingdom Fungi; phylum Ascomycota; class Sordariomycetes; order Sordariales; family Chaetomiaceae; genus Corynascus; species Corynascus novoguineensis. Next base: position 84,140 of record MU857686.1, on the reverse strand, counting down.
ACAAAGCCGTCGGAACGCCGTACGCGACGAGCGCATCTTCGAACCAGGCGAGGCACAGGATACCTCGATCGCGTAGTATTTTGCATGGTTCATATCGAGACAACGTCATGATTCATTGCGCCAAACCCTGTGCAGTAACGGCTTTGGAACTCACAGGCCAGTTCCTGAGAATGGTTTTAGGTTGGGAGAAGGCAGGTGGAGGGGCTTAACCAAGGCCTGGAATGCGGCCGTAATTTGTTCGGTAAAGCGGGGCCAGGTAACCTCAACAAACCAAATTATAAGGAACAGACGTAATTTGATAGCAGGTAAAGGTTATCTTCATCAAACCCTATGCCTACGGAACTTGTCTGACCTTCAGGCCGCAACATCTTTCCTGGTGCACGGCTATAATCGCTGACTTAGCTAACTCGGCCATCGCTCGCCCCTGTTTTGCCGGACGAGATCCTCTCAGCGTTCCCGGACCGCATAAGAACTACAAACAGTGCCGGTGACGGAGGCCGGAAGGCGTCGCATATTCTACTTCGTTCACACCCACCGAGTTCTCTAGGACGTTTCCTGCGAGCTCGCAACGGAGATGCATTTTTGGCGCTGGGATCCCGTTCCCATATGAGGATATGTGGGATGCGTTAAGTGGAAACGATCTTCAGATACTGTGGGACGGGCAGGTAGGATTAATGTGTTGATCCTATCGTCATACTCTAGCGGTCAGTGTGGGAAAAAAAAATCTGCATGCAGCTGAGGAAATCTTGCTCTCTAAGAATCAGTCTAGCTCTGGAAATAGGAGACTTTCAATACATACGGCAGTATCCGTACAGCGTGACACTTTCCATCCTGTCACGACGGATCAGAATGGCCAGATGGGGCACACGAACTTACGTTTCTCTAGCCAATCATAAGAGCGGGAATTGTATTAGTAACCAACCAGAGCAGGAACAATGCTGGAAGCAGCGTTTCTTTTCAGGAAAGCCAGGAAAGACCAACATTTCTCCAGGCCTCTCTCAGAAACGCGAGGATGGGTAGCGCACCCAAAGTTCCCAGCAAAAATACCAGAAAAAACATTAGTATATAGTCGCTCCTTAAGGAGAGCCCTAGAAGCTCTCCAGTTAGCAATAGGATTACAGTGTTGGACACCCTTTAGCTACGTTGTAAGTGTTGGATCAAACAGCGGTTTGCGGGTGAGTGAGTCACGAAAATCGGGATGCTGCAAGTAACCGTTCGATCAGGAGCTCTTGGGAAGGATATATCTTGTGGGAATCAAGAAAAGATTTTTCCCAGGAAGGAGCAACGTACTAGGCACCTGTTTTAGCACTGAATTAATTGATCCCTCTATTGAAAATTTCTTATCTTGTGAAAAACCGTGGATTCGTGGCTGTTGGTCTTCCAACAGTAAGAAACACTTGTGAACGTTTTGGTCTCACAGAACCTACAGACTTCTGCCAACCATACATTAGCTGGACGCCTCTTTCAGAAGATAGTCTGGTTGGGTTCGTCAAACGCCATCTATTGGCTTCTGGTAAGTGGTTGCGGGCGACTCACTGGCCGAGGCCGACAGAGCGTGCCCGAATCTAGGATTTCTGGAGTGGACTGCGCAAGCAGGCAATAAACCGTCACGTAGGTGGGTACTCGCGATTCGAGAATAATCTTCGGCGCTCTCGATAGAAGTTGGTCAGGGGCAGGTTCAGTTCACGTATAGTCTTGTCTTGAAGATCGACGCAAGCTCGCATAGTTATGGGCGTCTTCACCACACACTTTGCGCAGCTTTTGCCCAGCCGTCTACATATGCCGCGGCTTAAACAGTCTTTAAAGGAATCCACTTACGTCGAAAGCCCCGAACGTGGTCGACCTGGAGATCACAGCATAATTAGCTTTTCGATTCGCGATAAGTAAACACCGCGCTGCCTGCCAGAACAATGGCCACATACGACAACCCCATGCATCGTGTCCATGCCACCGGTGCGAACCAGCCGTCGAGCAGAGAAATTTCTCTTCACGATGCAGCCTCCAAGGGATTGACCGACATTGTTGCCTGGCTTCTCGACCAGGGCGTTGCTGTGGACCAAACCAACGACGACGGCGCAACGGCTTTGCACCTAGCTATCAAAGAATGTCATGTCAACATTGTACGACTTTTAGTGGCCCGAAACGCCAACATCGAGGCGTGGTCAGGTTTCTTTTGGATACGGGTTTAGACACAAGGGCCAGGACCACCTGCCGTGTTGGAGAAGGGGAATCCGTCCTCCATATAGTAGCCGCGGCTTTTAAGACCTTATTGCTGCCCCTCCTTATCCGTAATGGTGCCGATATAAACGTCGCTGGTACGAATTTAGTGGGGCAAGCGGCCCTGTAAATTGTAGCTGAATACGGAAACACTAAGGCCATGGTAGAGCTCATCGTATCCGGCGCCAACATGTACACAAAGTTTCCAGACGGCCACACAGCCTTAGATGTGGCGGCATAGGAAGGACGGATCAAGGCAGTATCGATGTTGATCAACGAAAATGGCATGGATCCGCTGGCAAAGTTTGATGGCAAGTATAATGCCGTAAATATGTCAGCCATCCACAGCTTAGCCAGAAGGCTAGCGCTGGAAACTGAAGACAAGCAGTAGGCTGTAAGCCATATTACAGCCTACCCCTTCCGCAGTAGCTGTCTGGGCACAGATCTAAGTTTTAGATCAACGGCAGAGGTTTTCATCCGGTCCTGCGAGGGAACGTTTTCCTTTGTAAACATAGCAGTAGAAGGACCGGTATGCCTCCTGGCACATCGGTGTAGGAAATAATAATATTATTTTTTTTTTGGATAACTACTTGTTTTGCCAAGGTGCCTTTTTATATTCTGTCTGCGGGGACACGCACGAATGAGCAGTATCGAGAAACTGGAGACAGACATAAACAAGAATTGATAACCTCGGCGGGTAGATGATATTGAGATGCACAAAATGCAACGTACGTCTAGCTATGCGTCGGCCTTCTAGCAAGCACTCGACAGCTCGCAGCATTTCGGGCTCCTTGTCGAAGTCAAAAACACTCAAGCTCAACTGCCGGCTTTGCTCATCCTTGTGTCTTGCCCTTTGTAAAACCGCTCTTGCACCATTTCATCGCGCGGCTGCTCATATCTACAGTGGTATAGTCTTCGCTTCGCAGATGCTCAGCTAATCGTTTACCCTATAGTTCTATAGTTACGGCAAGAACCTAACATGTTAAGGTGAAGAGGACGGAGTATAACACCCCGTCTACCTTCTATGTCGTTGGATCGTTGAACTGGAAATAGAAGTCAAGGACAACGCAATCGTTCATCTTCCGGAGACGGCTCACTATTATGACTCTTAGGAGAGAAGTCTCTTTTTGTTGCCCACAGACCGCCGTTTGCAACTAGCTGGCTAGGTTCTTTCTAATCTTGTTATCCCGTCAAATATTCCGTTACGGCAGCATAATCTGGCAAGCGGCCACTCCAACAACCCAACCCCTCGCAACGCCGGCAGTCGTTCAAACAACCTAGTAAGTGTCCGCTTCTCCTAACCGCGGCACCCGTTTAGAATGAATGACACCAAACTCGAGGCTGCCATGTCTTTGCAACGATTCAAAAGCCGATTCGTGCCGGCATTTGCGATCCTAGCTGGCGAATATGACCAACCTAGGCAAGGTGGTTACATCGAAACTCTGTCAGCACTCCTGAATCGTTCATTCCCGTTGTAGCAACGTAGCAACATAAGCATTGCCTCGTAGACCCACTACAGACCTGTAGTCAGCCCGTATTCTTCTACCCACTTTTCTGTCGATCACTCTACCTATGTCGAGATCTCCATCTGTGACCGCGCTTCCTGCAATCGCGGGATTTGCTGGGAGTGTTATCTGACATGAACGGCCAACTACCGTAGTGAAGACAGAGAAGTGGCGAAGCAAGTTTCGGCAGTACCCGGTCACTGATCGGCTGCCGTAAATGATCAAACCAGAGGTCGCCACCACGGCCACTGAGGATTCAACTAAAACCGTCAACGCCATTTGGTGGGCTCTGATGGTCAAGTCCGGTGTATACCCGACGGCGTGTCCGCGGTTCAGGACTTTGTCCCTAGCTGAGCTGAAGGGAAGGGAGCGACATCGGCCAATAGAGCCTCATCCTAGGCAAAGCAGATGACCAAATAGGATTCGACAACGCCAACACAGCCTGTATCGAAGGCCAGTCGGCTTGCTCAGGTCAGAACATAGCGATAGCAGCGTGCCGATAGTGCCGTCGATCACCATAGGACGTGTCGATGGAACAGAGTATAGTATAAGCTTCAAGTCTTCCCACGCAAAAGCCGTTGTTTGAGCTTCAGCCCAATCCATCAGTTACAACAACTCGCCATTTATCTGTTCAAGAACACTTGTCAATAACCCAAAGAGAAATAAAAGAGACACATAAGATGACCAAGTTTCTTATCGTGACCCTCCTCAGTTTTGTCTCCGTGCAGTCGGTCCTGGCGGCTCCTAAGGTGTGCCCAGAGGTGACGCCTGGCTCCGGCATGCCGTCCCTTGCCGAGCTCAACGTCACGTCGGCCCAGCTCTACGAGATGGGAAGGCCCACCGAGCTGGATGCCAGGGACCTGGACCTCGGGAAGCGCTTTGACGGCAACTGCGGCCCGGCCGAAGATGCCTACACTAACGTGGACGATATCATTGCCTGTTACCACTACCTCAACAAACTGGGCAATAAGATGTGCACGACCGACTACAGCACCATCATCTGCAAGGCTGGCAAGGCCCACGTCCGTGGCAGCGCCCTCCATGGTTCCACGTCTTCCTACTGGTAAGCCAAGCTCTCAAGTACCTTCCGTGCCCCCCAAACCCACACCTACTCCTTCAGAAGTGTCTTGGCCAAGCAGCCAGCACCTAACTTATTTTACTCAACTTATAGCCGGCACGTGGCCAATGCTGTCTTATGGGTTGTCGATCATTGTACCCGCTCGGACAAGAGTTGCGCTGGTAAGTTGGCGGCTGTACCCTCTGCCCGTCCTTCAGCTGGGCTCTCGATACTTGGATATCGAGTGGCTTATGCGGGTTTGTCAACAGGCAATGCGATGGCGACCGGAAACGGCGATTTCCTTGTCAGTTCTATGAGCAACGAATGGTGAAGAATATTTAGTGTTGCTACCCAACGCGGACCAAATGTAAAACGACGAGCCGGCGAAAGCCAGAGTCTAGGAATGGTTCGTTGCTCTTGGGCCAGAAAGAAATGTTGAATTATGACACGCAGCAGATATGGACAAGACTCGGTTGATAAAACCCCCCCCTTTCCCATAATAATTTGCCGTACTATACACAAGCGGCTCTCGCCACCTGGGCCTAGAAATGTAGCTGCTGCAGCCATCCTTCCAGGGAACGTGTATAGCCCCCCTAGATTCAATCAGTACAGGTCAACCAACGGTCAACACAGAACTTGGAATCCACTAACTACATCTGCATGAGAAAATTTATCGTTCACTATTTGCTGTGCCTTCCATTAACACTCCCTCTTTCACGGCTATCGAAGAAGGCAGCTGAAAAAAATGAACACATTCCTTGTTCGCTGCACTCTCTGCGGCCGGGTCGTCTTGGCCGACTGGGGCTCCGACGCTGCATCTCCCTCCTCCGAGAGGTAGTGGGCAAACTGGTTTCGTGCCCGTCGGTCTTCAATTTCTCACAACCTCTCCCCCATTACCGGCTTTCCCCCCCGCTGACACGGCTGCAGTCTTCCACACCCCGACGGCCTACTGCTTACCGGGGTCGGTATTTACGAAGGCCTTAGCTCAGGGGGCTTCTACGTTCCCTTTGACAAGGACATGCATTGGAGCGATGCTGGGTTCGAGCCATCCGACGACAACGCTATTGCCGTCTTGCCCCGGCGAAATTTTAAAGGCAGGCACGGTATCGTCTTCCACGACGTCTGCTGGAGCCTGCTGGAAACGGCGTTGCAGCCAGCCTCTGTCTCGCTTCAATGCTTGTTCGACTTTTGTAGCTCGCTTGCCATTCCGCGTAACTGTCGCGCTCCTACCTGGGGCCATGGTTTTGGCGGAGTTGTTGTCGTCGACAAGAACGTTCACTTCCCATGGGAAGATCGGTACAAGGTCCCGGAATCAACAAAACCAGACCCGGTCTTCAGCAAGAACCCCTACCAAGTCCCGGGAATCGCCCGCCTCCTGGCCGAGAACTTACAGCAACCGACAATGGCCACGCGACCTGCTCGGCCATCTCAGGCTCTGCCGCTGGATTGCTTTGCATCACTGCCTGGGGAGCGCTGTGTAGTCATCGCCATACTCCTCCCTACAGCAGATGTCCTTCGTGCCCGCCTGGCGTCGTGGGGATTCTGGCCTATTTTTTAGTGTCAGCAGTTCTGGGCTTCGCGATTCAAGCCGCCACTACCAGCTGCCAATCGATCCTGGCTCTTCGAAACTCGCTATTTCCAGTCGCCAATAGATTGGCGGTGGCTCTACCGTCGGACGAATGATGTTCACCTCAGCGCTGGCCTCCGTAATCGGCGGCGAATATAGGGTCTTATCGAACAGATTGTAGATATTCTAGCTCTTTTCTGGAACAAACTCCCCGCCTCCCTGCCGGAAACTTGGTCATTGCACTCGACCCTACGTGCTAGGGGGTACTGTGCCGAGGTGAATGGCCTTCTCTGGAGTACAAAAGCCGGGTGACCACCAATTCCACAATGGATGCCGTCTGTTCCGAACCCAGAGTATTGCTATTCCAGACGACTTGGCGCACCTATTCATTTATACGGCCACTTTCGGCGATGGACAGTACGTTAGAGGAATGACTTTTGTCACCGCTGCCGAGATAGCATCCGTTTGGGATACAGCTCCCGTTCCAAGCATTTAATCAAGCTCACCCAAATCTGGGGGTTTCGCGGAGCCATAGGATCTCGCGGCCTACAAGCGCTGCAATGCATTACTGGACCAACGGGTTCTGAGTCCCCCTGGATCGGGTTTCCAGATGATGTGCCTCGAACGGAACGACTGGTCCTCACTGACCGCGTGGTAGGGCTGGAGGTAGGGTTTGATGTATGTGCCCCTTGTAGTGACATGGGTCGTGTGGGTACTGTATATATGCTCAAGAGAACATGTTCAGACTAATAAAGCCGTTTAGGGCTGCAAGATAGCGAGGCTCGCTGTTCGTTCACGATCGCCGCCTTCACGGCACTACAGCGGATTGAGACACTCAGCGGTATGGTATCCTACGGTTCCACCACAAAACCTCTGCTTAAACGAGGAGTCGTTTATCTCTCGAGACATCTGTACAGTTGGATACAAACCACTGTTCTGATTCCATTTCGGAGGGGCGGGCGGAAAGTCCATACGGCACCTTACCGGCATTTCAGCAATATACTGCCTTGGTATACTGCGCATCCACTTTTCTTTTGGCATAGAAGTGCCATGGGAACATCGGTCTTTTGGCCGCTTAAAGCTTGAGGAGGGATATGAGAACTCTGCCGATTTCTCCATCGACGGGCCTGGCGGCGAGCGTATTGTAACTATCAAGATGCGCTATTTATATCCTAGCCCCGAGGAAAATGTGCCTGAGACTCTTAAAGAAGCATCCATGGTTCGATGCAAAGTGAGTTCCTCTCCGCCCCTGCCACCCCTACCCCCATCCAGCGGGCGCTCGTGCAGAATCCTCAGGATCAAGCTCAAAAGGCCCAGGGTTGACATAAAGTTCACAGCTGCTCCGGGCAGTGTAATCACTGGCTTGTATGCCACTGAGGTGCGCAAGATGCAAACCAAGCATCACGCTATGTCAAAATTCATGTCGCTGACGATGATCTGGTATAGAGCCCCGAGAAATGTGACGATATTGCAGCCATGGGTGTGATAACTGAGGAGGTTGGAGAGGGCGACGATGCGTAGAGGGTTGTTATTACCGCCATCAATCAGTTTTAACTATCGATGCGATATGAATCATGCGCCCTAAGGGCAAGGGCCTCGCTGCACACGCCCTACTGCGTGCTTTTTCATAGCTTGGACCGCTTGCGAACAAAACCTAAGCCTCTTACTCCACTGATTGCCAGCCTAACAATTCAAGCAGAGACACGCAAACGGGGCAACACAAAACTCCAGCACTTGGCCTCTCCGCGGCACGGTGGTGGTGTAGAATGCCGAGCCGCCACTCGCCTGGAAGTAGTCGTCGTTGTAGGTTAAGATGGTAACAGTGGTGACAGACGAGGAGCAGGTCTAGACCTTACTCGAGATAGCGAATTCCCTTTGCTAGACATGAGAGTGAGGCCGGAGGCTGGAGTAATTTCATTGTTAGGATCTTCGTAGGGAAGGGGGAAGAAAAAAAAAGGAGAGGAGCTGAAGAGGACGTACCAACTTCTGCAGCGGTGAGAGTTGCGCAGATGTCATGTAACTGGCCCTGGTGATGATGATGAAGCCGGTTTGGAGCCGCGTGTGGTAACGTCGGGGTAGCCTTGCCAAGAGGACGGTGCAAATGGCAGTGGAAGCCGTGCTGGTGATGGTCGCCAGGGTGCTACCGCCCGCTGTGGTGATTATGCTGATGGTGGTCCCTACGCTGCCAGACTTGGGCGGGTACTAGATGCTGGCCGAGGGCTACGTCGACCATAAGCCACAGGGGAATTCGAGTAAAGGATACCGTTTTATATAGAGCCTTTACGTTGCGGTGGTACCAGAGCTCGTCGAGCTCTTTGTTAAAGTTGGAAATGGTATAGCGTAACCGAAGTTGGAGATGAACGGGCCTAGATCGCGACCAGGGGTTTAGGTCGCGGTCGACGGTGGCATGATGATGGTGGCGGAGAGCCAGCTATACGAAGGGACCACTTGAAAAGACATACTGTCTTGACGAAGAAGTTGACGGCTCCTTGGGTGGCCTGTGGTTGATGTACGAAGGTGTCGGGGTGCTGACACAGAATTACGTTGGGACAGAGTCGGCTACCCCAACGTTATGAGCGTTTCAGAACAAATCCTGTCTGGAGAGCTTCGAACCTCCTCAACTTCTTCAAAGCCTCAACCCGTTTCTGGTCCCACAGCGCAAATCCAAAGTACCTCCAGAGGTCAATAGAATCGTTATGGGCTGAGCTCTTCTCGCTGCTTTCCCAGGGAGGAAGCCAGGGGATCGCAGAAAGCCCGGCGCCATACCAGTGGACATAGCGCCTCTGCAACGCATCCGACCAGCCGAATGGTACTTGGCCAAAGCCGTCACCAACATTGTCCATCTGCAAACCATTCTGCTCCTGCCTTTCAAGGGTCGGATCCGGGGAATTTTCTGACCGGTCAAGCTGCCAGCAGTACGACAGGGGGAGCAGCTCGTAACGATTTACGAACTCTTTCTCCAAGCGCTCGTCGTGTGGGAGAGGTTTGGATGACTGCAAGTCACCAATGGCCGCCTTGGCGACCCTTTGGTGTGCTCGCAGGTACCGCACCAGGTGATCTAGTTGCGCGTAGAGGTTGCCGAACTGACAGGGCGAAATACCGCGCCCTCCTTCTGCCGTCACCTCGGCAGCGCGGTGCACGAGTGCACGACACAGGCACGTGATGAAATAATCGGCATGGTCAATCTGCTGCAGGTCCCAAGGGTCGAAGGCAGCAAGCAAGCCTAAACGCTGGCCTTGCTCCGCGCTGGTGTTGCTGAAGGCATTCGAATCCAGGTCAATCCAGTACGCCGAACGCCTTGTCGAGGCCCAGGCGTTGCTCACGATCTGGAGGCGATAGAATGCTCGCATCACACGCTGCCGCTCTGGGCGCGAGGGGGCTGCGGTCGCTGGGGTCCCTCCTCCGCCGAGCAGGTCAAACGACGTTAAATGTGCCGTGACATATGTGTCGGTGATGAAGTTGATCAGGTGGAGTATCCGGCAGAGCCCTGTCAGCTCCCTAAGAGTAGGGGGGCTATGGTCACCTCGCACGTCGTGTCTCTGACCACCTGCAAGCATGTCCCGGTACACGCCGGCCATGGCATAGATCCAGTCGTAATATGATACCTCATCCGTTGGATCCGAATAGGGGAAGACAAACAGGAACCTGGCATCGGGTAATGCAGGGCCTAGTTCGTTTTTCAAAACGTGAGCGAGGATGATTCGCCGCCGTGCCCTGAAGCGGTGATACACGAAGCGCGCAGTGACAACAAAGTTGGCAAGGTCACGGATCGTGTCGAGCTCGAAGAAAAGCTTGTCAATCAATTCGGGCGGCAGAGCACCGAGGTGAAGAGGCTCTTGTGTCATTCTGCTAATCCAAATGCCGGAACCTCGGGCCCGCTAGGCTGTGGATGTAAATGAGTAGAGAGGCAAGGCGGTTGAGTGATGAATGAACTTTCAGGTCTGATCAGTCGACAAAGTGAGGGGAAAGTCTGTAGGATTTCAATGGCGGGAATAAGCGCATCCTGCAGACCCCTGGGTCAGGCAGCACCTTTCTCCAGGCTAACCAATGGGGAACAGCGCCCATCAGGGCGATGTTGATGGAAAGGGTTGGCCACGCAGCTGCTGGGATGCCGTGGTACCGTCAGCTTCATCAACCACGCCAATTGAAATTTTTGTCATTTAAAACAAGCAGAAAGAATAAGGAGAAAGGAAAACGAGAGCGAGAAAAGAAAAAGCGAATAATTACACGTCTGTGTCTCTGTTTGCCACCCTTCGACTCCCTCAGTACCATTTTTAAGATTTCCCTACAAACCCATATAACATGGCTCCTGGTGGTCTTTAGTCCATTCCCACCGCATCCCCTCGTCTACTTAATTTGTCGATGACCTCAGCAATCGAACTCTTTCGTGTTTCAGGGCTAGAGTTAGTACGGACTTGGCCTCATCATGGCACTTGGTCGACAGTGTGTCTCAAGACCCTACAATCAAAGTTGGGATAGAAACAGACAGAGTTGCTGCCCAGAGACTCCACACACAACCTGCATGAGTTGGGTCACCTCCGGAAGTCATCGGTAACTATCCGGTGAAAGAATTTTGAATCTCCTTGTAGCTATTTTGGAGGTTCTTTTCGGCGTCGTTGCAACAGTCGGAAGGGTCTTGTATTGGCGAACATTGCTCCGCACACGCTTGAAGGGGGATGTCAATGGCCTGATGTCTAAATGTATAGACGCACCGTCCCTCACCACAAACTCTTCTTTCCTTGCATTACTGACCTTTGGCAGTCGCCGTCGTGCCGGCTTTATCCACAGACGACCCGTTGTGGACGCCTGATCACAGGACAAGCGCCTTTGTTAATACCACATCCGGGTACTGCGTGTTTCTCATGCCAAGTAAGTCCCTCTTCTAACTGACTGATTGCCTTGTGAAAGGACGCGAATTGATTGTCACGGGAGTCGACAACGACTTCGTGGCTGCAGGTGCATTGTTTCATAATGTTGGAAGGTCTTCAAAGTTTTTCACAAGATAAAAGATTTTCAATAGTGGGATCAATTGATTCAGTGCTGAAGCAGGAGTGTGGTCCGTCGCTCCTTCCTGAGAAAAATCTTCTCTTGATTCCCACAGGATATATCCTTCCCAAAAGCTCCTGATCAAACGGTGACCTGCAGCATCCCGATTTTCGTGACTCACCCCACCTGCAAACCACTTCTTGATCCAACACATAAACGTTGATCGGCTCACTTTCCAAGCAGCACAAGATTGTTAACCCGCATACAGCATAGCAGCGTCATGAAGATGGGGAACAGGGTGGACGACGGTCTCAAATCAGACAAAGGGCAGCCAGCTCAAGCACTGGGATGACGCCGGAGAGGTGCATCAGCCAGATTCAAGGCACAACGGGGCCATTGCTTCCGTTACTTGCGACAAGCCGCCGTCTGCAGTGGCGATACGGCACTCAAAGGGCAGAATCCCCAGGGTGAGGATCCTAGATACCGACGAAACTGAGGGGACGCACTTTCTACAAAGACTTCCACAGGGTGAAAGCCTGGGCGGATAACGGACGCTGCTGGATGAAAGGCGTATAATTTAGCGGTTAGGTTGATGAAAACAATATATCTTATATGATACGGTTACAGAACATTTTACCAGGAGCTACTTTTTGAAAGATATTAAAAGCAGACGCCATGTCAGATTATTTAATCTAGGTAATTCCATATACCTATCAACTAAGCAGCCAGGATTACCACCTCGCCCGCCTCAAGACCGTCAGCAGAGGCCGTGACGGTGATCTCTCCCGAAGCTCCCTTCTCCGCCCGGACAATCGCCAGCGCCAAACCGCTGAGAGCCTTGCGCGTTAAGGACGGGAATTCGGTCATATCCGCCGGGTCGCCGTTGTCCGTGGCGACGATCTCGCCCGGGCCCGAGACGGAAAACGTGATGGCGTTACTCGCGTCCGGTACCGTGTCGCCGTCCTCGTCGACGACGGCCACGGTGACGAAGGAAAGATCGCGCCCGTCCCCGCTGATCTCGGCCCGGTCGGCCGTCAGGTTCAACCCCTTGGCTGCGCCGACTGTCCGCCGGGAGGCCATGGCCCACTCCTCGCCGCCCTTGTACACGACGACGCTGATGTTGCCCGGCTGGTAGACGACGTCATCCCACCGGAATCGGTACTCCCCTTCGCCGCGCTTCTGCCGCCCTGCCGATTTGCCGTTGACGAACAGCTCGGCTTCGTCGCCGGACGAGATGGCGTGCACGGGCGTGACCTCGCCCTCTCGACCGGGCCAGGTCCAGTGCGGCAGCAGGTGGGCAAAGGCAAGTTCGGGCCGCCAGCGGGACTGGTAGAGGTAGAAGCGGTCCTTCTTGAACCCAGCGAGGTCGATAATGCCAAAATAGGAGCTCCGCGCATCGTCGTAGGGCGTCGGCTCGCCGAGGTAATCCCACCCGGTCCAGACAAACTCGCCAGCCACGTAGGGGTTGGCGTCGTGCGCGGCGAACACCTTGTCCGGCGAGGACCCCCAGCTGACGGCGTAGAGCTCGTACGCACTCACGCGGAGGTTCTCCCCGTCACCACCCTGGCCGGGGCCGTCTCCCACGTTGGCGTGGTTGTTTGGAGTGACAGGGAACAGATAGGTACCCCGGGTGCTGAGCGCCGACGCGCTCTCGCTGCTGAGGATGACCTTGCCCGGGTAGGTGGCGTGGAAGCGCGGGAAGGAGCCGTCAGTCGAGGTGCCGTGGCCCTCGCCCTGGTAATTTAGGCTAATAATATCGACAACGTTGGCCAGCGGAGTTCCCGGCCCGGCGGTGTTCATGGCGGCTGTGGTCGGGCGGGTACCATCCTCGTCCAGCAGCATGTCACGGAGAGCCTTGGCTGTGTTGCCGACGGCGGAGCCGGTCTGGTTTGGGATCTCGTTGCCAAAAGACCAGGCGATGACAGACGGGTGGTTGCGGTCGCGGCGGATGAAGGCGCGCAGGTCGGGCTCGTGCCAGTCCGGGAAGATGGTGTGGAAGTCGTTGGTCGTCTTGCGTTCGCTCCATGTGTCGAAGATTTCATCCATTACCAAGAAACCCATGCGGTCGGCCATGTCGAGGAACTCAGGCGCAGGCGGGTTGTGCGACGTTCGGAGCGAGTTGCTGCCCATCTCCTGGAGAGTTGACAGCTGGCGCTCGAGGGCGCGGGTGTTGAAGGCGACGCCGAGCGAGCCAAAGTCGCCGTGGTTACAGGTGCCCCAGATCTTGACGGGCTTGCCGTTGACTGATACGCCCTTGTTCCCGTCAAAGGTTACGGAGCGAATGCCGAAGGGGGTCTCATAGGTGTCGATGACGGTGCCGTTTACGGTCAGCTTGGTCACGGCCACGTACATGTTGGGCTCCTGATCCGGCGCCGGACCCCAGAGCAGCGGGCTGGCCACCGTGGTCGACCCGTTAACCGACTCCTTTCCTCCGGCGGGCACGGCGAGCGAGACCTTGTCAAATTGGGCCACCACTTCTTCTCCGCGTTGTCCCGTGGTCGGGTCGAGAACGTATATTTCCGTCACCACGTCCACCGCCCTGTCCGACGCACCACCGTTCTCGACGTCAACCGCAAGATTCACTATCGCCTCCTCCTCCGACACGTCTGGTGTGGTGATGTAGGTGCCGTACTGGGCCACGTGCGTCGGATTGACCTTGACGAGCCAGACATTGCGGTAGATGCCTGCGCCCGGGTACCACCGCGAGTTTTCCCGCGCGTTGTCGAGTCGGATGGCCAGCAGGTTGTCTTCACCGTCTTGCAGGTAGGGTGTGAGGTCGAGACGGAACGAGGCGTACCCGTACGGCCAGCCGCCGATCAGACGGCCGTTGAGCCAGACGGCGGCAAACGACATGGCGCCGTCAATGTCGAGAAAGATGGTCTTGCCCTCGTCCTCTGGCGATTTGGTCACCTTCCGACGATACCAGCCCACGCCGTTCGAGGGCAAGCGACCCATGCCTCCGCTGACGCCGGGGGCGTTGAACGGCCCCTTGATGGCCCAATCATGCGGCAGATCAACGCCTTCCCAGTCATTGTCGTCAAAATCCGCTTGCACATACTCAACGTCGCCGCCGGGAGGAGTGCCAGACGGGGGTTGGTGCTGGTCTCCCTTAATAAAGCCATTGGCCGAAGGAAGGATCCACGACTTTAGCGTGTCGTATGAGAGAGAGTCTGGATTCTCTGTGAAGCGCGAGAACTTCCAGCCTTCGTTGAGGCTGATGCGTTGGCGGCTCTCATCTGCCGAAATGCCACCCCCTTGTTTCGCTTCGACGAAAAAGGGGATCAACAAGAAGGCAAACAGTATGGTGCATAACCTGCTAAACAGGCGCGCTGTTCCTGTTGCGTCTCCCATGGTCGGTGTGAAGATCAACAGAACCATGCAAGAAAGGAACAAGGTATGAGCGAGCCATGGCACAGCTCCGACGCGTTATTTATAACGGTGCACAAAGCATCACTGTGCCTGGCTGTTGTGACGTACGGCGGAGCCATCCGGGATTTGCGAATGCGCAACGTTTTCGGCGCTGTAATTGGTGGTCTTTCACCTCGCGTGTATCTGCCCGCCCGCACCTCATAATGTACCGTTGCGATCCAAGAGGCAATTCGGGCTATAGCAACGCCCGTATATTTTCCCCCAATTTTGGATCATCAATTCCGCAATGCTGCAGCCACCCGTTTGCCCCAAGCCATTAACATATGCAAGGTACAAAAAACACCCGAGACACCTTCTAACCGCCAATCTCCATCCACAGGCGGTTGTATCATCGAGGAATTCTGACAATATCTGCTCAAACCATGAGAGAGGTACGGAACCTTTTCTGTTTCTTTCGATGCGTTGCCAGTGCCAACATTCCTGAGGTCACCACTCATGACGATATGGGGCCTATGGGGAACTGAGGAGGCTGGAGCTATGCTCGGGGTTATACATCAGCGAGTGCGGGGATAGCAGGCAAAGTTGATCTTGTCCCCTCTTTAGGTGTCCGTCAGCGAACGCTGCGAACCTGTAACCCAAGACCCGCTACCGCTCGCCGTTCGTGGGATATCTTTGCGGCGTTACATTTAGGCTACGACGCTGCCTATCCACCTGCCTCTCCTGTTACGACGAGCGTTCTGCGCCCAGATGACGATCATTGACTGCCGGTTTTTGACCTACGACATTATTTGTTTTTATTGGCGCGGGTGCGGTGTAGATATGCCCGAATACAGTTGACGAACTGTATACAATGACGTAGCAGCTGCAAATCCTAAACTCGAGATCATTTAATGACCACCATGACCACACGTTGTCCGTAACTATAAGTTAGTTAAGTTAGTTAACTACAATAACTGGTCAACTAAAACCAATTAACTACGCCAGATTGCTCCCTGTAAGAGATAGTAATTAAGCTCTCTTTTCGATACCATCACAGTCATGCTACAACTACGGCAGTGATATACGGACAGGCTGACAAGTACATGCAATACCGCGAGCTTGCACGCGATGGGACCGACTACTACTAATCAGGTGCCTTGCTAATTGTTGACGCAGCAAACACAAACGAGCAACTTTGAAATGATGGACACGCGACCCCTATATCGGCCTCGCTCGTAGTCTCTCACAACTTTCCAAACGATAAATCCGTTTTGAGTTGAGCTATGTCAAGCTCACAAAGGGTGAGGAAAGGCTGTGTTGATTGGATCCGTGTTAGTGATGGTATGTACTCAACTTGGTGCTTCAGTCCTTCCACAGTCTCCTGATATCCCTCTATGACCGGCCAATGATCTGCTCGAACATGGCCTTTTGCGACGCCGCCTGCTCAGCTATCTGCTCGAACCTTTCCAGCAGGTTCTCCAGATTCCGATTAACCTGGGCCTTGTCCCAGGCGTGCACGCGGTCACCAGCAAGGCCTGCGGGGTCGGCGTTGCTTGCGCGCGTCTCGAACCAGGCGCGCCGCTCGCGCTGCTCCGCGGTCGGCCGCTCGGTGCGGTACGCAGCCTTGAGGTCGTTCCATCCCGCCACGCCGCCGGCGTCCTCAGCGACTGGGTGACCCGTCCCTGAGAGGCACACAAAGTGGTCCGTTGCCTCGGCGCGGCCCTCAACCGTTGAAACATGCTCCCAGTTGTCGCCAAAGTCGTACGTGTAGAGGAGCTGCTTGCCTATTTATTTTTTCTTTGTCAGCGCGCTCTCTGCTTGTTACAAACTCCGAAGTCTTCATCCTGCCAAAACTCACCCTGATACTGCCTATCGTCCAACAACTGCCACAGACACCATTCGTTACTCTTCTTTTCCACCGTTCCCGGATGCTGCCTGCTGCCCTCATGCATCCGATCGATCCCTGAAAACGGGCTCCGTGGCACTGGATCGACCACCCGCAGGAGGTACTCCCTGGGACGGTCCGCCCCGCCATCCCGGTAAACGAGCCTGTTCCGGAGAAAATCCGCAATGTCGGTGGGCGGGCGGTAATCCGGGTCGCGGACGGCAAAGTCGAACGAGTGTGTCGTGGCCCAGCCAAAGGCCGTCTGCAGGGCCAGGTGTAGCAGGTAGAAGGGCGCATCGGCCGGGCATGACAGCGTCCGCTCAACGGGCGGATCTGCGATGTCTTCCGGGCAGAGCTGGAATTTAATGATGTAGTTCTGCCGCCGGCACCGCCTCTTGTGCGACGGCCAACAGGCCCGCTGGCACTCTTGCGAGCAGTAGCGTGTCGCCCGGCAGCGCGAGCACAGCCGCAGGTTGTTGCTGCTAATTGGCGAGTCCGCTGCTGCTTGCGGGCAGGACGGATTGTCGCACTTCTGGGAGGTGGTCATGATTATTGGTGGTCTCAACTGTGACAAGATGCTATAGTGGTGAAGTGGTGTTGCATGAGAAGAAAGTTCGGCGACCAGTGTTTTGACTTTTTAGCGGGGCTGCTCGGCTGTTCCGCAAAAGCAAAGGGGCACGCTGCTTCCGTTGGTGTTTTGTTCGTCAGGGGTGGCAGGGACCAGGCCGTAGTGGCTTCCTTGAATAGTAACAACACAGTAGGCGTTTTCTTTCTGCGCAATTCGGTGTACAGTCGTTAACCGGATTGTTGATTTCCTGCATTGTGTGTGCACCCTTTGCATATCAGGAGTTTAACCATTGCGAAATTCAACAATCACTACAATTATCGTCACACAGTCGATTCGGTCCATCTCTAGCGGTAATTCCCCAGCTTCCCCATAACCAGAATGAAAAGGCATGATCGCCGTGTAGGGGTGCAAGAGCATCCTCCATTTTCAGCCATCCCAGCCCTGAACCTCTGCACCCATCCGAACGTCTGAGCCTAATTCCCGACTCTCAATCGATGACCCGAATACCAGGCACAAATAGGCACGAAGATTGGGCAACACGGAATAGTTCCGTTTAATTCCCGATCTTTGGCCGAATTTCGGAGCTGAAGTGTTTGCCATGATTGGCACAGTAGTGTTGCGTGCTCTGATCGCACATGTGTACATGTACTATGTTTTCCATTGTCTGAACCACTGTTTAACGATGAAATGCAGGTTGGCTCGACCTTAGAAATCTGCAGCTTGTTGGAAACGGCACACGAAATACGGGCCCTGCAACCACACCGCCGGAGCAAACCGCTAAGCAGGACGGGGCATG
The DNA here is from genome assembly GCA_033296725.1 of Corynascus novoguineensis. NCBI lineage: Eukaryota > Fungi > Ascomycota > Sordariomycetes > Sordariales > Chaetomiaceae > Corynascus > Corynascus novoguineensis. The sequence goes on along the minus strand of MU857686.1, from coordinate 66,211 downwards.
CCGACAGCGCTCTGTTCAAATTGTCAGATGAATAAGTTCGGCGCCGATGATATAACTATGTACAGTACAATAAGTAGGCACCCGAACTATCCTGCTAGACTTTGCGACAACCCTCAGCCCATCCTCGCTCAATCTCGAATTGGAGATGACCGACGGCGAAACTGGCGCTGCAGAGCCACCGGCGATGACATCTGTCCAACGGTACTCGGCCTTCTCAAGATGGCAGCAAAACACAATCATCGGCCTTGCTGCCGTCGGAGGCTGGTTCTCCACCGTCAGCAGCTTCATCTACTTCCCCGCCATCCCCTTCCTCGCATCCGACCTTGGTGTTAGCATTGGAAACGTTAACCTGACGGTCACGTCTTACCTCATCATGGCCGGTGTGTTCCCTGCCATCATGGGCGATGCAGCCGACCGCTTTGGACGAAGGCCAGTTCTTTTGTTGGGTATGCTCGTCTATCTTGCTGCCAACATCGGCCTTGCTCTGCAGTCAAATTTCGCCTTGCTTTTTGTTTTCCGTATGATCCAGAGCGCCGGCATCTCAGGCACCTTTTCCATCACCTACGGAGTTCTTAGCGACCTCTTCACTCCGGCCGAACGAGGCGGTTACTCTGGCACCGTATCCTTCTTGTGCGTCTCTTTCCTCCCTAAATTTCCTCAGCTTACTTCGAGGTGCTGAATACTTATGATTGTAGTCTTCTCACTCCGCCTAGTCTGGGGCCTATCCTCAGCGGCTTACTGCTACTCCGTTGGACCTGGCGATATATCTTCTGGCTCCTTGCAGCTATGTCCGCCCTCTCTCTGCTTGGTATGGCGCTGTTTCTGCCCGAGACAGCGCGAAGCATTGTCGGTAACGGCAGCATTCCAGCAAAGGGAATCAACAAAGCGCTCGTGCCCACGATCCCTCCGAAAGGGAACCAAGGAATCAGATGCAGTAGCCTTGCTTTACCACCGCCGAGAAGGGAGAGTCGGAAGCCCCCAAATCCCCTAGCGGCCCTGAAGCTCCTTCGTATTCCCAGTACCGTCATCATGCTTGTCGCATACGGGATTAATTACGCCGTCTCCAGCTGTCTCCAGGCTTCCCTGTCGACATTATTTGTCGACATCTATCACGTGTCGGGTCTGGTTGCTAGCCTGGTTTATCTCCCTTTCGGCGTCGCTGTTTGCTTGAGCGCTTTTACAACCGGCCGTTTGCTGGATTTTGATTACAAAAGGACCACTAAGGAGCCCGGAATCATCGTGGAAAAGGGAAAAGCCACAGATCTCAGCAATTTCCCTATTGAACGTGCCAGGCTACGGACAGTCGTCTTCAGCATCGCCCTCAGCGCCCTCCTCGTCATGGGCTACGGTTGGACCATGCAAGCGCGTCTGCCAATGGCTGTGCCGCTAGTCCTGCAGTTCTTTATTGGTCTGGCGACTCAAGTCATCTTTGTCGCGCTCAACACGTTGCTTGTCGATCTCCATCCGGAATGCCCCTCGACAGCCCAAGCTGCTTGCAACTTCGTCCGTTGTGAAATGGCAGCCGCTTGCCTCGCCGGACTTGACCCGCTGATTCGGAAAGTCGGACCTGGATGGACCTTTGTGCTCTTTGGATTCGCACTCGTTGTCGAGTTTTTGATGATACTTCTACTCCTACTCAAGGGACTCAAGTGGAGACGACGATCACCCAATGAATGAAACGACACCATAGACTGGAATTCCTGTCTACCTTATTAGATATACTAGCCCGTTTATAATCCACGTAACCAGCTCATCGGGAACCTCGGCAGAAGTCACTGCTCACAGCTCCTCGCGATACCTGTTAAGGAGCCAGTTGAGCTTGTTTAGAGCTGTCGCCGCGACAAAGGCCCGGGATAATGGGCCGAGTTAATCAGCAGCGTCTCGACCAAATACAATCGGTTTTTGTCAAACCCTTCAACCGACTCACCTGGTTCAAGAACCTCGAAATACTCATGCCGGTATTGGTCGTCATGCATCTGGCGTCCTCGCGTCGTCAGATCCCCGGCCTTTTCGTGATAGGCGTAGTATGCGCAGACATTATAGATGTAGATCTCGCCGCCATGCACGTCTGTGCTGATGATGGACTTCCAAAAGTCACAGTGAATCAGGGACGGTTGATGGTCCGACTCTGGGTCGTCGAAGGGTCGAGAAGACGAATGATTGACATGAACATGATGTGCATCACATATCCAATTCCGGCTATGAACCGTATGTTTCGGTTCTCGCTCTATCTCGGCAACGTTGGTCTTTGACCTGAGACAGAACGATTGAGATGCGGTATTTAATTATTACTAGCTCTGGATATCGCTCATAGCACTGGTCAATCATAGGTTAATAATTGACCAATCTCCTGGTGTAAATAGGGGCATCTCGATGGGTGCGCGTATGTTGACAGTGGATCAGACTACTATTATTTATATGGTGAAGCTAATATTTGCTTTTTAGTCAAAGTCTCATGCGAGGCATATCCAAAAACTGCCTAAAGCGAACATGGAGTTTGGCGGCTGCCATGAAAAAGTTGCATGAAGGGTTCAACGGAAATCGCGAGAACGTTTTCTAGGCATCCTGTCAGCCCACAAAGAGGCCCAACATTGCATTCTCCTGGAACCAATGAACGTACTCCGAACGGAGCACTAAGTCGCAAAGTTGCGTACTAGACAAGGGCGCAAGGCTGCCCAATGATGTCCGAGAGTGATGGGCAGTCGATGCACCCCTTACCCCGCAAAGTTCCTGAATCCATGAGTGAGCTCTGCCCATATCGAACGTCAACCGACTGACCGACCGACCGATCAGTACTCAGTCCCAATCATAAAACAAGGTGCCTGACCCATTACAGGTTCATAATGGTAATAAGACCGCCCCTCTGCCTAGTTGCTTAGAACGCTGCTAATGGTGACTCGGTAGTGGAAGCGTTTCAAATCTAGCAGAAGTTCTAGCTCAATTGATGTGGTGACTGGGTCGTCTCCTCTGTCCCCCACCTTGGACGAAAGATCGAACTCGGCGTCGATCGAGTCACCATCAGATCATTCACGGAGCTATTCCATATCCGATAGAACAGTGACCCTTTCGACGGACCGTCGTAACGTGACGCATTCTGACAGTCATGCTCAGCTCCAGCCAACTCGTTGGCAGGATCAAAGAGATGATCCGCTCGGTCTTTCCGTTTTGTATGCGCCGCCTCAACGCACGATAGATATTATCTTTATCCATGGCTTAGGAGGTACAAGTTTGCGGACCTGGTGCCGCGACCGGGATCTTAAATACTTGTGGCCCAAACTCTGGTTGCCCGCCGAATTGCCGACTGCTCGAATACTCACCTTTGGATACAACGCCAACTTCTCGTCCACGGATGAGCGGAGCCATTCTACCATCGGTGACTTTGCCGCCGATCTCCTCTTTCGCATGAAGCATGGCGAAAGCACCACCGAGCGGCTGGGACAAGTCCCTATCATTGTGGTCGCCCATTCCATGGGCGGGCTGGTGTTCAAGAAAGCCTACGTCAAGGGACACTCGAACAGCGACGAGTTCAAAATCGTCTCCATGATCAAGGCCGTCTTGTTCCTCGCGACTCCTCACCACGGGACTGACCTTGCCGGAACGCTCAACAAGCTCCTCTCGACCTCCTTCTTGGGCCATTCTCCAAAAAAATACGTTGCGGAACTGGCGAGAAAAAGCCCCACGATCGACCAAATCAACGAGTCCTTCCGGCATTATGCTTCGAAATTGCAAATATTCTCATTCTATGAGACTCTGGAGACCGCAGCACGTTTCGCATCGCGGCTTTTCTCTATCACGATCGTCGCCAGCCAGTCCGCTGTCATGGGCTACCCCAACGAAATGATGATACCACTCACTGCCAACCACCATAATGTTTGCAAATTTACCAGTCCCGAGGATCCGAATTATGCCTCTGTTATCGGGGCGCTCCGCAGTGCTGCCAGCAGTGTTTTAGACCCGCCAATTGACGACGCCGCTTGCAACGAAGACCTCCAATACCTGGCTGATTTACTAGGCCTAACTAGCGCCCCGGAGGAAGACCTAAGCTTTGGCCGTTCGGCAAGAAAGGACGGTACCTGCGAGGGATTTTTGGAAAGCAATGAAGTGAGGAGTTGGCTCAATTCCCAGTCATGCCAAATCTTGTGGGTGCACGCACAACCCGGTGGCGGCAAGTCGATCCTCTGTTCATTCGTTATTGATCACCTTGTGGGCTCCGGTCATCACTGTTCGTACTTTTTCTTCAAGCAGGGCCAACGGATCAAGCAATTGACAAGCACCATGGTGCGATCTCTTGCATATCAAACTGCTCTCCGATTATCTCCCTTTCGCAAAGCTCTGGTCGATCTCGCCAAAGGAGGACTTAAACTTTCCAATGCAAACTACACTACCGTCTGGGAACAACTTTTTCGATCTGTTCTCTCTGGCATCAAATCGGACGCGAAAATATTCTGGGTGATTGACGGATTGGATGAGGCCGAGTCCAGCAGGAGCATCGTGGACCTTGTCTCCCGTGTTTCGGATTTGGGCACTCGGATCTGTATCATGATCTTCAGCAGACCACTTTCCGGTATCAGCCAGGCATTTGAGCTGGCTAGAAGGAGGATAAAGATTTCTGACATGCCTTTGCCTGACAACAAGAGTGACATCCGACTTATGGTCGAAGATGAAATCGGCTACCTCATGGCTGGAAACCATTTCAAAGCCACAATTGCGGATGAGATCGTTTCAAGGTCACAGGGAAGCTTTCTCTGGGCTAGTCTTGTCACCCAGCGAGTGTTGAATTGCCATCGTGAGGACCAAGTCAAGCAGGTTCTCAACTCAACGCCGGATGGCATGCAGGACCTCTACGGCCGCATGATGAATGTAATCCTCAACCTCGAATCGAACGAAGACAAAAGACTTGCTCAAGTCTTCCTCACTTGGGCACTATACTCTAAGACACCAATAACCGCGGAGGAGCTTTTCGAGGTATATCCTACGGAACTCGATTTGATCATGAATATGAGCCATACCGTTAGCCAAGTGTGTGGCCAATTCGTACTTATAAACCCTCAAGGACAGATAACATTGGTACACCACTCTGCTCGCGAGTACCTGGCGAACTCAAAGCGCCTTCCTTTCATGCTCGACACACGGCATGGAAACCAAGAACTTCTCACACGATGTCTTGCTGCTCTATCCGACAAGACCTTGAGACGCAAGCTTCAGATGCTCAAGGTTCCGAAGTTCCTCCCATACGCCTCTACTTCGTGGGCCTCACACCTCAAGAACAGCCCGTTGGACTCTAATATTGTTTTTGACGCCCTTGTGAAGTTTTTCAGCGGCCCGTATCCGCTTGATTGGATCCAATACTTGGCCATGAGCGGCCGTCTGCCAGAAATCTTTGGCGCATCTCGCAACCTCGCGGCTTATGTGAGAAAAAAGGAGAGAAAAGGGCTTGAGAATACCCCAAAAAATGATCCGCCTGCGCATCTCTCTCTCCTCAGAACGTGGGCGATTGACATGATGAAGCTGCCAGCCAAGTTCGGTTGCTACCTCTCTGACTCACCGGCATCGATCTATCAGTGCATTCCTGCGCTGAGCCCTGCCTCCTCTATCATCCACCAAAAGTTCAACAAGAACAATGCAGCAACGCTATCAGTAGCAGGAATACCAAATACGGAATGGGACGACTGTCTGGCGCGGGTATCTGCAGGGCCCGGTCGTGCCCTTCGCCTGGCTTCTTCGCCGCTCTTCCTGGCAGTGGCGAGCAGTGAGCAAAAGGGTACAATTACCGTTTGGGATACTAAGCTTTTCCAAGAACAAACTTCTTTCGTCCTGGGCGAGCACATATGGGCGCTCACCTTCAACAACTCCGGCTCACTGTTGGCTTGCTGTTCCCTCCTCAAGACAACTGTGTGGAAGGTGTCCGACTGGTCTGTGCAACTTTCGACAGAGCATCCAGCAGAAAGACGCGCGATTGAATTCAGATTTAACACAACCGATGTCCTGATTATGATCTCGGATCAGAAGGAGGTCTACAAGCTCCAAACATCGCAGACAGCGGCATCCGCTCGTTGGGAGCAAATTGATCCGGCATTGCTCAATGAGAAAGGTGGTCCTGAGGGCATGTTGTTTCTCAGCACACCGTCATGCGCGGCATTCAACAGGGACTGTACCCAAATCGCCGTTGCCTATCCTTCTTTTCCCCTTTCTATCTGGACCGTGGATCCTCCTGGGGTGATTGCACGCCTCAAGAGAGGGTCCAAATGCGGGCAAAAGTTCGTAAATTCCTATACTGGCAGCAGCAAGGTGATCTGGCATCCCTCTGATACAGTGGTGATTGGTATCCATGGCCAAATATTCAAGTGGGATCTGGACACCGACCACTATATTGAAGTGGATGATGATGGAGGCAGTTCCCCTCACGGACTTGCTTGTAGCCCCAACGGCCAGACATTCCTTACCATGGACAGCAGCGGGTCAGTCAAGGTATACGACGTTGCTTCTATGTCACTGATCTACAAATTGAGTTCAGAGGGCGGGATCAACCAAATCGGTTTCAGCGCTGATTCTTCAAGGTTCTTCGACCTCCGAGGATCGTACTGCAACATCTGGGAGCCGAGCTGTCTTTCGAGATTTGCCGATTCAGCAGCCGATAGTGTCTATGACACCTCTGGCATGGCTGATGATATCTGGTCGGATGCCGACGATGCGTTAAGCATGCCAACAACCTTTCCAAACTCGGGAAACCACGCTGAGAATAGATCGGCGATTGACGCCCTTGACCCAGGACAGACATCTCGTAGAGTGCTCATTGCTCATGCAAATCGAGACGGTTCTGTGCACATTTATAACACTGTCAGCGGGAAGAGCTATGAGATCGATAAGACTGCGCTCAGGAGCACAGTTTCCCCTATTGCCTTCGCTTGGAATTCAAAGCAAGACCGTCTAGCCTATTCACTGGCGTACGGAGCTATCACTATTAAGGCCGTGCGGATTGACCATGAATCTGAGAAGGGTATTTTCGCTGAGACATTGTACTCAGAGAAGAATTCTCTCGCAACCCGCGGACGAACTCTGCAACTTGTTTTACACGTCACAGGAAACCGCCTTCTGGTCCACGGAGTGAAGAAATCCCAGGTCCTCTCCGTGCCAGACGGGACAGTGAAAGCTGAGCATCAGTCGGTGGCCGGCAACGAAGCCGTGAGATGGCAGCAGCATCCGTCGGAGCCCAATCTTCTCTTGTGTTTCTCCGCCAGTTCAGCGGCCGTTTTCTCCTGGCACACTCTCGAACGAATAGCCTCAGTCTCCCTCGATCTATCCGATACCACGGCAAACACAGACGACAGCGGATCACCTGTAGCGGTTACCATCGACGCAATTCTTGACAGTCACTCCCCGCGCTATTTAGTACTCCGCACCGCGGCCATACGTCAAAACCGCCCACGGTACAGCTTCGCCGTCCTCCCGGCAGAGCCTATCTATGCTACCACTACCGAAACCACAAACTCCCCTTCACCCATCACACCACTCTCCTTGCCACCATCCCTCGCCTCGCCGGCAGCAATAGCCCATGCGCTCGGAATTTTACCCGACGGGCGCCTTGCGTTCCTCGACCGCCGACTCTGGGTGTGCACGATGGCATTACCAGGCATTACCACAACGGGTTCAAGTACAGGCTCACCACACCAGGCGGACGTGCACCGCCACTTTTTCCTCCCAAACGACTGGGCCACAGCCGAGGGGCTGAGGATGTGCCGAGTCCTCCGGGACGGAACGGTGCTCTGTCCCTGCAAAGGGCAGGTCGCTGTGCTAAAGGGGGGGTTGATGCAGGATTATTGATCGTCCGAGACCTGAATTTCTTTGTATGAGATACCTTGATTTTGATAATGGCTGCAGATATGTGTTTACTCCCAGGGTTAAACAAAAATAGACTGACGTTTTACGGTGTGTCCGAGTCAGGGTTGACTGAAGGTCTTGCCCGCTGCAGATACGCAAAAGCACAAGTTCAACCGCCAGAACCCGTGAGAGGAACGGCGAAACGGCGACCTCCATGTCAGCACTAGATGGCAATGAATGAATCGTCGTTACCTCGAGAAGAATAGCATAAAACGAGCCCCAACCGACCTCACTGAACGACTTGCTCGTAGATAAACACCTTCTATGAGCTACCTAAACGCCTAATTCCTGCGTACAAGATACACTGCATCCGGCCCATAACTGCACAACTTCTCCTTCATCGCAACGTCAGCTGGCGGCTCGGGCCTCGCGAACCCGAAGCGTGCCCAAAACGGCGCGGTCCCGTACACCGAGATGAGGCACGTCGTCGGATACCTCCTCACGACTGGACTGTCCAAGACACGATCTACGCACTGTGCCCCAGCACCGCCCCTGCGAAAGGCTGGCAGGATGGCGAGGTCGTGGATATAGTACTGATCTGAATCCGGGGGAATTCCCCCCAGCGGCTGGTCGAGCGCGGGAGGCTTGCCGTGGCGGATCGGGAAAGAGATGAGGTAGCCGCCCACCACTGGCAGCATCTGGTCGTCTTTCTCTTCCTTGCGGACGAGCACCATACAGCCACCCGGGAAGAGGCTCAGGCGCTCGCGGAAGGTGGATTCCTGCTCGGGAAGGTTCCGGTGAACCTCGTCAGCCACGCGCATAACGCCGGGGATGTCATGCTCGGCCATTGGACGCCAGGTTGCCATGCCTTCGTTGGTCGTTTTCTTGGAGCAACAGAGGTTGGGGTGGGGTTGTTTGACGAGTTGGGCGGGGTGTGACAGTGTGGTTCTGACTAGCGGGTCCAGCCGAGTCACCGATTTTGAAGACAAGACCCTTTTCTTGAGCATAAGGGTCCATGTGGACCCTGATCTCTTTGCGCTAGACGTGCGTTGGTGCAAGTGGCCGTAGTGACGTATGGCCAGGCACCTGACAGTTTGTTAAGCTGAGCACTGGCATTCATCTTTCGGGGCGAGTTGAAAGTTTGGATGACTCGGTGAGAGTCGCCATGAACCACCGACACGTTATTCTGTTTGTTAATAAGGCTTGGACCTGCCAAGATTAGAAACGCAACCATTCAAACTAACTACCCGCGTTGCGCCGACTGCCTCAGTCCTGGAGCTACAAACTACGCAGAAGATGGGTCAACTCGGTGAATCGCCTCATAAGCAGTAATCTTGAAGTTAATTCATCCCTTGAACGACAAAAGTTACCTAAGGAAAAAAAAATAAAATAAAAATCCTCCATACCCTCCATGCTGCTCTAGGACCTACTTGAGCTGGACACTCTCAAGCCAGTTGGCGAGGTGAGACACATCCCCAGCCCCCGTGATCCTATCTGTAAAAGTATTGGAGTCATGGGGCTTCCTGTCCGACACCTTCTCCTCCAGAATGCGCACCACATTCGCGTAGACGCGGCTTCTCATGTTGGTCAGAACTTCGTACCAAGCCTTCCTTGCGGCCTCGACACTCGCCTCGTCGTCGCGGTCGACGTAAATGTCTGGCAGCCTCCAGTTGAGGTACAGGTTGGGGTGCCCCGAGCGGAAGCGGACCGGTGTGGCGATGATGTTGAAGTACTCCTGGCAAAGCCGGCAGACGGGCTTGCTGGTGCCGATGTACTGCCAACCCTGGAAAAAGCGGCCTGGCTGAGTGCCGCCTTCGGTGCGCGACAGCCAGTCGTGGAGGAGCATCTCAGCGTGGACGATCGGGTCGAGCTTTGTGTTCCACTGCTCCTCCAATCTAGCATTCAGGTTGTAGCGCTGGAGATCTTCTGCGTGCTGCTTATAAGCCTGAAGCCGCTCCGGACCGCATCCAGGCGCACGGTGTATGATGGCCTCGGCCGTCTCAGGGTTCAAGTTCAGCGCGTCGCTAGGGTAAGAGTTACTCGAACGGAGAGACTCAATGTCAAAATCACGGAACAGTTCGGTGTCTGCCCATATGCGATGGGCATGGACAAGCGTTTGAGCGGCGTATCGGTATGACAGGAGTCGCCCTGCAGCGTGTTGAAGAGCCGCCCAGCATCCGCCCTTGGCCATATTGTCGTCCTCAACTGCTCGTGCTTCGATGTACCTCTGCAGAGGCGAAGTGCGGTTGTTGTGGATAGTTTCAATGCATTGCATTGTGGAATTGATGTCTACATGTTGCGTTGATACTGTTAGCCGACATCATCCAAGACGTTTCTGACTCGTAATATATTGAGACTCACAATTCTCGCTCTTTTGGCCGTCTCGGTTTGGGTCCGGCAATATGCCTGCCAGGTTTTCCAGTGCTTCTCTTGCACTTCTTCCTGTTTTCTCTTCTGTAAGCCTCTAACGAACGCATTCAGTTCATCGGGAAATCGTGCAATCATGTATATACCTTCTCGATTGTTCTCATCGCACTTCTTCATGCAAGCATACAACGACTTTGAAAGCGAGGTGAGATATGCCCGTACACGAACTGTATTATGGAGCAGAATTTTGTGTAGTAGCCGTCTTTCTATCACCTCGTCTGATTCGCTCTTCTCCCCCTCAAGGTTTGACTTGAGAATGTCCAGAACTGCCTTGAGACCTGTCCGAGCATTCTTCAAAGCATTAGTTTTCCTGCGGTTAGACGCCAAGGTGTAGCATATCCGCCCGTTCTGCCAGATGATGGCGAGCGCAGTGACGGTGTCACCTTTGGGTTCGGAATCGCATATCTGAGCTAGCTTGTTGACCAGCGTGTGAAACATTTCCTCGGGAGATTGGTTAGGGTTGGGAGGAGCATCCGAAGCTTTTTGGGTTGCTCTTCGAGGGCAAATCCCGGTGAGGGATTCAAGAAGGATGAGGGGTGGAAAGAACAGCTTCCGTAGCCTCTTCTTCTGGCCTGCATCGAGAGGCACAGGTTTGCCAGGGAAATCTTGAACCGCTGCGGGCGGTGTCAGAAGGACTTGGAGAACCAGACGGTTGACAACAATACTCACCCATGATGTTCCAATCGAGCCGCTGTCACCTCCTCGATAAGGCAATGCAAGACCACTTCACCCTTGAGTTTTGAGAGCGTTGAATTTGGCTATCAATGGCATATTTAAGCCAGAATGGTTGATGCGGCATGATTGGAAACACCAAAGTCCCTATCAGGGACCTCTATTGGGCAAAAGACGTATTGGGTGCTGATGCCCAAGCTGAATAATGACATGCGGGAGGCCGAGTAGTATATGCAGTTCTTACGGGCTAACCTGAGTTTGGTGAAGCTGTTGGCACTGCAGGATCCGCGTTGCCAAAGGCCGCCTTGCAGAAGTCAATATGTGGTGAAACACACCCTCCTGCGAAAGTGGGAATGCGTTATAGGCCTCCTGCATTCAACCCCACTTGATTGGGTGTGTTGGATGTCTGTCACTTCATCCCCTATCGAAACCTTTCCATCACTCTCCAACGAGGGTTGCAGTGCGGTATCGAAAGTTGTCTGCCGGATTGCCTTGCCGCCGATGATGGTTCGCCTTCATGCATTGCTAGAATTTGTATTACAAGTTCCACTGGCTCTTCGAAAGCGAACTAATACAACAGGTCTACATCTTCCCCACGTCTGGCAACATTCCCCAACCTTCCGCGCTTGCTGCCATTTCGCTGGCAATCGCTACGATGGATCTTGGGTACAACGACGGAGATGCTCCAAAGCGACTCCGGGGTAAGTGGTTGTTCTTGGCTCCTCCAAGAGTCGTGCTAATCTTTCTGTGAGAAGATTGTTACACGCCTTTGACTCCGTTGGAGCCCGGTCCATTTCCCGACGAGGGTTTGGCCGGTCTAGTTGCGAGTGAGATTGATCTTTCCACTCACCAAAGAGTGGCCCATGTGTAGCATTCTAATTAAACAATGTCAAGGTCGCAGCATCCCAAGTCTACCCACAGTCAATCCCCACGATACCCTCATTACACAACCTTTTGATCCACCCGCAGATTCTCCCCCCGGGAGTAGCCTAAGAGGTTATAGTCTGTCTGATGCGGCACCTGAGTTGGCCGACGAATACGCAATGGACGCTTTGTTGGGAACTGACACCATCTTGTCTGCGGGACATGGCCATGTTACTCTAGCGGACATCAAATCCCCTTTCACCCTGTGCCCCACGTCAACAGAGACTCAATCACTGAACGGCCAGTCCTCCCTTGAGGCCGACAATTACCTAAATATGCACAACGGCGTCCACGCGGCCTCAGCGCATATGAGAAACCAGGTTACTCCGCATTAGTCGGGGAGCTCAGCACTGTACTCTAGGGAAATAGTTTCCCAAGTTTCGCAGTCTGGTTTTCCGTATAGCTCTGAATTGTCTGCTAGCCAAGTGCCAACACCATCTCCCAACTTGTCTCAACCATCTATTCGTTTCTCTTCCACAGCTACTCAAGACCAGGCCTTGAACACTACCATGTTGATATCACCACCTCGCGAAGTTCGACTTCGAGACCCTACCATGCTGTCATCACCGTCTTGGGGGCAATTGGGCAAGAAGATTGTTTGCAAAGTGGGCTCCTGCGCTGGAAACACCCGGGTATTTACCAGGCGGTGTGACTACAGGTACGCTTTTCCTTGATATCACCTCAATATCCTGTCAGAGTTAACACAAAATAAGAATGCACATGAAGACGCACATACGACCTTATAAGTGCGTGGTTACCGGGTGTGTTTACGGTTCCTCGAAGAATGGCTTTTATCAAAAACGAGATTTGGATAGGCACATGGAGGCTCACCAGGCAAAAGCTTCTTTCCCTTGCCCCGTTGACGGCTGTAGTATTAGTAACACGAGGGCCGACAATATGGTCCGGCATGTGAGAATGCAGCATGGGAGGAAGGTAAAGAAGGCTGCTCTTGTGAGAGGCTGCACTCATTAAAGTTTGTAGCCGTCCCTCGATTGATAGGTAGTGTTCATTTACACGAAGCTTACCTCTAACTGGTCCTATGCAAATTCTTCTCGCCAAAGCGGGAAGTTCAAGATACTAGGCCCCGATGTAGATGCGATCCCCATAATGCTCTTTTATCTTACCCGTATTATGCCATTTACCCCGATGCAAACGCCGCACGAAAGCATCATATGATCACAAAAAGCTATTCCGGACAGTCACCGCCGTGGTATATACCATGCCGACCAGCCCGACAATCATGAGGAGCAGGTCGCCGCACCTGACCCACCGCTTGGTGGCTACGCCCTTCCAGTGGAGGTAGGCCGGGTAGACGTAGACCAACGGCACGCACGCGGCGCTGCCGATGAGGGCGACGAAACGGTCGAGGTTGCCCGTGCTCGCGACCGAGACCAAACCACAAAGGGTGACCATGGCGAGGCGGAACGCGTTCTTCACCCACTTGGTGCGCAGGCTGCCCTTCCCCGAGCGCATGTGGCCCAGGAGGCCGCTCTCAATGATGCGCAGCGCCGGGAACAGCTGGACGGGGGTGCCAACGAGAACGGCGACGGCGTAAAGGAACTGGACCGCGTTGACGAGAGGGCTGTCGTGCGGGAAGCTGTCGATAATTTCGATTCTCGTGCCCTCGCCAAACGTGGCGTAGCACAGCGCGCCCACCGACGTGAAGAGGATCGTGATGAGCAGCATGACGGTACCCAGCAGCGGCTCAAAATGGTTCGGCTTCGCCATGGACGACTGGATCGGCAGGATCAAGCCGATGCCCTCGAACGTGAAGATGGCGGCGCCAACCATGAGCGTGTAGTGGTCCGGGTTGAACAGGACCACGGTCGGGTCGACGCCCGAAGTGGTTAAGGAGGTGGTTGTGTACCAGTAGATGTAACTTACGCCGACGAGAATGCAGGCATCGGCAAGCAGAGCGACCGGGCCGAGCTTGGAAATGTTGCGAATCCATGCGAGCGGCACCAGGATGACGAGCTGCATGGCGATGAGGCCGGTCGTTGAGAAGGGACTGTCGCCGCCAGTCACAGCGCGAAAGAAGCTCTGCAGGTTCTCAGCCACGAAGACGATGCCGGTGCAGACGAAGCCCAGCTGGGAAAGGGCGATGGAGAAGAGGATGAGAGCGCGCATGCGCGGCCCCGCGATGGCGTTGCCAATCTCGCCGTAGCCGCCGCTGTGGTGCAACTTGCACTGGAGAAGGAGGTGGAAGGCAACCATGGTGATGGCCGATACTGACAACATGGTGATGGTCGAGAAGAGGATGCCCCCATTACCGAAGGCTTTAGGCAGGAACATGATGCCCGTGCCGATGAAAGCCTTGAGGAGGGTGAAGAAGGTTTTGGCGGTGCCAGCCGTGGCTGATCTCGCGGCCCGCGCCGAGCTGACCCGGTGACGGAGAAGGGGCTGTCGCTCGCCGGCGCTGACCGCTGCCTCTTCCTCCCCTCCGGCCTCTTCCACTTCCTCCTCCTCGATGACGGCTTCCTCGTCGGTGTCGACGAGATCTTCACCGGCAAAGTTGCCGTACAGGTCGAGGAACTCGACAAAGTTGCGTGTGATGGGCATCCGGGCGGCCAGAAAGTCGTTGCCGTGCTTCTGGTGCAGGAAAGCCCTCCTGAACCCCCCCGGGGCGAGTTGGTCGCTCACGGACAGGGTCGGGAGGTTTTCGTCCTGGTGAAATTCCCTGGGCGTGTGGAAGCTTGCGGCCCGACGGTGCGTCGGACGGCTTGATGGGTCTAGTTTGAACAGGTCCCTGTGCATGTCGCCGCCCTGCAGCATCAGCGACGACTCCTCTGCTGGTAGCGGGACCCCCTCCGATCCTGCTGTCGCCGATCCCGGAGTGGCGCCATCTGTGCTCCCTGGCGTGCTTTGGAACTCGGCTGTGTATCCTGGGGGAAGATGTTCGACGACTACATGAGCCCGCGCCTCAGGATCTCGCCGCTCTCGTGATGTTTCCGTGGTGTCGGACATGGTAGGTAGGAAGCGTGGTCGTTCATCAGAAATGTGGAGTGGGAAAGGGGACTCAGACACCAAAGAAGTGTCGGTCAAATAAAAGGAGCCCGGCAAGGCGGGCAAACCCCGGCTTTTTCTGTACACCTCCGGATGATGTCACCAATCGGCAGCGAGAACGCCGATGCCGTTTGAACAGTCGGCGCCCGGACCGCATCTCACTCTCAAGATCCACTTATTCCGCGTTAACTTTGCAGCGATTTTGTACACTGCATGCATGCTCCAGAACTCGAGTTGCAGCTGAGAATGTCATCATGCCATCTAGACTGCCAAATGCCGTGGCCGTCTGTAGTCTATATTATCTTTCCCGTTTTAGTAGTCCCTTCTTACCCGTTAAGAGTCCCAGTCCCCAGCGCATAGCATCCAAACTTGCGCCCCTTTTTTTTTTTTGGCCCATTTGCTGCAACACAGTGGTCCGCTTCGCACAACATCTAGTTCTTGCCCACATACGCCTCGATCGCCGCGATCTGTGCCAAGACCGAGCTGCTGCTGGTGCCTCCGTACGTGGATCTCTGCTCAACGCTCCTCTCAAAGTCAAACACCTGCGCGACGTCGTCCTCAAACAGCGGGGAGATCTCCTTGAGATCCTTGAGCGGCAGCGCCGAGATGGACACGCCCGCCTCCTCCGCCCTGCGCACGATGGCACCGGCAATGTGGTGCGTCTGGCGGAACGGCACGCCCTTGCGGACAAGGTAGTCGGCGACGTCGGTGGCCAGCATGTCATCCGTCAGTGCGGCCTTCATCTTATCGCCGTGGATGGTGAGCGTGGCAAGGACACCCTGGGTGATGCGCACGCAATTGGACACAGTCTTGATGCAGTCAATCATGGGCTCGACCGACTCCTGCAAGTCTTTGTTGTACGAGGTGGGCAGGCTCTTGAGCGATGCGAGGAAGCCGGAAGCCTGGTGCAATTTTTTTTAGCATCGTTCATGGCGCGTGTGATCGAACCAGGTAAAGGAAACCATACCTGTCCCATTACCCTGCCGGCCTTGCCCCGAATCAGCTCCAGGCTGTCGGGGTTCTTCTTCTGGGGCATCAAACTGCTGCCAGTGCTGTAAGCATCGGCTACCTGGACGAAACCAAACTCGGCCGTCGAGAAGAGGATCAAGTCCTCAGCCAAACGGCTCAGATGTGCCATGAGCAAGCTGGCCCACTGCAGAATCTCGACAACGAAATCGCGGTCGGCCACGGCGCAAAGGCTGTTTGGGTGAACCGAGTGGAAGCCAAGCTCCTTGGCCATGAATTCGCGGTCGATGCCGAAGGGGTTGCCGGCGAGCGCACCGACGCCAAGAGGGCACGAGGAGACCCGCTCCTGGACGCCCTCGAGGCGCTGCAGGTCGCCCTTCAGGAAGGTTGCGTGCGACAGCAACCAATGAGAGAAACGGACCGGCTGGGCGCGCTGCAGGTGGGTGTAGCCCGGCATGAGAATGGGGAGGGCCTCCTTTGCACGCTCTGCGCTGACGGCGAGCAAGCCCTTCAGCGCGCCGGCGATGTCGGCCAGCTGCTCGCCCGCCCAGAGGCGCATGTCGACACCAACCTGCTCATTGCGCGAGCGACCCGTGTGCAGCTTGCCAGCGGCGGGACCAATCAGCTCGCCGAGCCTGCGCTCGTTCGCCGTATGGATGTCTTCGTCCGACTTGGTGTCGATAACAAACTTGCCCTCCTCCCATTCCTTCTCGACCTGCTGCAGACCCGTAATAATCTGCTGCAGCTCATCGTCCGAGAGGATTTCGAGCTTGCGCAGAGCCTTGGCCCAGGTAATGGAGCCTTGGATGTCGGCCTTGTAAAGCACCTTGTCGAACGAGAGCGACTCATTAAACTGGAACATGAGGTCGTCGATTGCGCCTGCGCAGTGCGGGACCACTCGTTAGCTTGAAAACTGCTCGCTGACAAGTCGCATTCTACAATTGACCGTACCGGTGAAGCGGCCGCCCCATAGGAGCGTGGGTGCTGTAGCGGGAGCCATGACTGCGTATGTTGTTGTTGAGTTGTTTGTCGGTGCAAGATCGGAGCTCTCCCTCGTCCTTCGGTGACCAGCAGTGTGATTCATCCAAAAAAAGTTTGTGGAGCTGTTCAAAGTTCGCGCCCCACACGTGACGGACACGGAGCGCGTTTGCTACAGCTGGCCAGGCGAGCACTACTTACAAAGGCAGTGGCTTCTGTATCTCCTTCATTTTGACTACAAGTTATTCATATGTGGCTTTGATGGAATTGATACGTTATAGCAATCATTGTCCAGATATTCGTCTATGTATGGGGCGTGTGGATAACGAAACAGAGCACAGTGCATATGGCGGGATGCGACGCTACGCACGGCTTAGTAGATGCTCTTGCGCAAATTAAAGATAGCCTTGTATTTCCAGAAAATACAGCAGCGAAGTTGATCAGGGTCTCAAAATCTCAAGGCAGCTTTGTTAGATACCGGCCAATATAGCTGGCCTTCCTGATGTTTGGTGAAGTAAGAGAGTACATAAACTTCCCGTTGCCAGCTCACGGTATCTGACAGAGGCCACACAGTGCATCCTCGTGCAATTGACTAAACAGGAAAGCAGACAACCTCTTACACGGTTGCGACGGTCGGCGTGTAGAAGGATGTCTCCATTGATGATGGTTTGTGACCAGCCAGGTTTCAAAAGATATGTCATTTTGCTATCCAGTATATCTATATGTGTTCTATTTTATTGTTGAAAATTGACGACCGGTCGCCCAACCAGAAAAGGGTCAAATCGATGACCGCTGAGTTGAGGTACAGGGGCTTCTAGCCTTCCATATAACCATTCCCTCAACATCATGTTCAAGATTTGTGTTCAAACCTGGGATAGAAATTCGAAAACCGCTGTTGGGTTCTTCTTGACCGACCCGTGCAGCCAGTGCTCCGGTGCAGAAATCGCCCTGCAATTACCCACGGTTGCTGCCGCGTTTTTGGACAGTTCAAAGTCGACGTACAAGTCCCTCGGATACATCAGGGCCCTCACTAACACCTTGTTTCTTCTGAGAGCCTCAGAGTCGTAGAGCGAGGACCAGTCATTCTTCTCAGCAAGGATCTCGGCGGCTTTGATAAAGGGTTTGAGCTCAGGCCCGGCATCGCGCAGCATGAATTCGTAAATCATTTCTGCCGAGAAGCAGAGTGGCTCAATCTTGTCAGGCGACGGAAACTTGAACTGGAAATTGCCCTCAAGCCACGCAAAGTTCCCGCCTGCTTGGTGGCGCCCGACCCTCTGTGCCGCCCAGTTAGACGCCACTCCGGGGCCAAAGCAATAAATGGCCTCGTGGAACGCACCATAGAGGGGCCTCTGAGGTAGCCTAAACCCTGTGCCCTTGCGCTTCTGGAAACTTTGAATCGTGCGGCTGCTGACCCCCCCGGTATCAAGATCCCTCCCGAACTTCTCGACTAGCGAATGCACTGTATCAAAGCCATCCTCCGCGCCGAGGTGCCGACCTAGTGTCAAGAATCCACGCGCGGTAAGTCTCTCCCCAGTCTCCGTGGATACCAAAATTCCACGGCCGTTGTCGGCGCGCGACAGTCGCTCGACTATGCGCATCACAGCCGTCTTGTCCTCCGGATACCGGCCATAGTACTCTTGATTTACGCCAACCAGCCGCTGGTACAACGCTTTGTATACGTCGTCGGGAGTCTTGCCAATTGGCGGCATCCCCCCAAACAGCCACACCTCTGACAGACTCTTCGGTAAGTAGGAGAGGTACGTCATGGCAATCCAGCCGCCGAACGACTGAGCGACTGGAACGAATTTGATTCCGTTGAAGGACTTCCGAATCGCCTCCAAGTCCGCAACGATCGAATCCTGTCGAAACTGGGTCATGTACCACGCCATTTGCTCGGGTGTTTTGGCTACCAGGGTGCTCTTTCTGATGGCGCTACTCCTGCCGGTTCCCCTGTAGTCGAGGTACAAAACTGGGCCAAACCGGCCGAGAAGTTCCCGAGTTAAGGCCAGGTTTTTAAATGCCGGGTTGTCGTCTCCAGGCCCACCGCAGAGATAAACGCATAGAGTGGTTTTGGATGGAGGAAGCATGGACATCAAAATGGTCTCTGGTCGAGATCTCGCTGGTATGCCGCTAAGAATTTGACTGGCGCGATAAATTAAAACTGCATGGAGAATGATCCGTGTGCTGCCCGCCGGGTTGCTGTGTACCAAGGGAACCTCGAAGCGCATGCTCAAGGCTTTGAGCCCATCTTGTCCGCTTGACTCGGAGATGCCTATTCGTTTAGCGGCTTTGATCTCATTCCAGTTGATAGACATGGCGTGATGCTTGCTGAATGAAACGACCACGTAGGTGTTCAAGGGACGTTGAATGACGCCTATAGTGAAACTCGACTGGTTGATGGGAATCCATATTGATATAGTGTTGGGTGCTTTGGTTTTTGGACCATCATCATCTTGATGTTATAAAGGTATCAGGGTGAAAGATTTTCAGTGTAAGTATTTGGTATCATGAAAATACGTTGGGTGTATCAAAGAGTACCAGACCATAAAGGAACTCTGTGTGGGATATAACTAATCCCTCGAACAGCAGAAATCAATGAGCTACGCTTTGTTTGCATATAAAAGGGTAGCAGTTCAAAAGACTCGGCTGATGTACAATGGGTATATCCCAGTACCATTTATACTTCCAACCAGAAGTTCGTGCCCAACGGCAAACAGCTTCAGATGGTCAGGTAATTTTGTATAGTCTCCTTTGTCAAGCCAATAACAAGTTAGCCAAAGCCAGTCATGGAGAGGAATATTTTAATGCGGCACGTTGGTACAGCGTCGCTGGCGAAACGGGGCACCAGTTGCGGGGGCCGCCAAATATCGAAAAGCTTAGGTAGGTACGGGAACCAGACAAAGGCTGGACAGGGGCGCACGACCGCTCATCCCCAGGTTTGGGCTACCCGCTCCCCTCGAGAGAACCCCGTGACCATCTTCTTGGAAAGTTATGTGATTAATCACAACCTACAAAAGCAACGTCTTTCGAGTTGATGAACCAGGACACAAAGAGCAACGTCAGCAGGGTGAAGGGATAAACGAATAAAGGCATTGTAAATATCATTATCCGGGCCTTTAGCGAGGTGATTGCTCAGTCGACGACCGGTCAGTGACTGGCTAATAAATATCCGTCTCGTTGGAGCTGACCCCCACGTAATCCCACCTTCACCGGTCGGAGAAGGATGGGTACATGACACTCGGAAGTACCAGATCCCGCTGTTTCTGTGTAATGGTGGTCGGTTGATTGCAGGCGCAGCCAGGTGTATGAGACACCACCGACACTTCGCTACGAACCAACATCCAAACGTGGCTAAGGCGTACAAGCAAGTGGTCTGGCTCTCGTCCGGTGAAACCACCTGGGTAATACAGAGGAGGCTTACAAATTGCTCAACGAGACCTCCTTACATTACAATAATGCTTGTTGTACCACGGACCTATGACACATCTACCTCGGAGATACTTATCTATCGATGGGTATAACCAGAGCCAGAAACAGCTGAAGACAGACTAGGCCCATCTTCCCCCCCCACGCTCATCTTGCACGTGGGGTTGTAAACCAACAGTACTCCTAGCACTCCAGCGCCATGATTCCGTATTCTTTTTTAAGACAGGCATAAGACGTGATATCAAAGAGTTACTACCAAGGGCAAGACACTATATTATCTACGCAAAGTCCTCCCATGCAACCTACTGGCCTCGTCCTTCGATTGTCATCGTCTTCCTCTACAACTTCCTCCCATGACACTCTCAAACTTAACTCTCTCTCCTGCAATACACACCTCTCGGTTTCGCGGACAACCTTGACATCGTCCCACGCTTCCCCGTTCTCAAGGTTGATAGCCCTATTCGTTGCGTACTTTAACGCGTATTCTCCCCACCAACATTACGAATGTTGTCATCATCACCTTAACAGAGCGCATCACCGTCGCGGTGACGGCGACCAAATAACTCTGCAGCCGGTAAAAGACGGACCGCAGATCTTCGTTATGATTCTCCCTCACCAACGCTTGTACCATCAGCACCTTGACTCTGGC
This sequence comes from Corynascus novoguineensis, assembly GCA_033296725.1. NCBI lineage: Eukaryota > Fungi > Ascomycota > Sordariomycetes > Sordariales > Chaetomiaceae > Corynascus > Corynascus novoguineensis. The sequence goes on along the minus strand of MU857686.1, from coordinate 45,348 downwards.
ACGGCCCGGAAGTTGATGTGACGCAGCTCATAGGGACCGCACAGGATGTAGAGAAGGAATGACCCAGGCAAGCGCCCGTGCAAAGCTTCTCGGCCTAGTGGATGAGGCGGTAGAGGAGGTCGTTTCTGGTGTTGAACGGCTCGACCAGGTCGTACACGGAGATGCTAAGCTTCTTCTTTCTCTTTCTGTTGTTGTCACTTTTGTTGCACCCCTCGTTACTGGATTTAGTGGCTATCATTTCGTCTGGTGTCGTCATCATTGCCCTCGCCGTCATCTTGAAGGCGCATGTTGTAAACCAAATTGAGGTGGTGGCCCCGAAGATATGGCTTAAGATATGATATGAAAAACCCGCACATAGGCTACCACCAAGTTTTATCGAGTCATAAAAACGATTTATTAAGTTTATAACAAATGAACGCCCGTCTCTTTCCGTGGCGCAGGCTGGTAGATAACGTGGCAGCGGCAATAGTTTTGTCAGCGATTGCCTTTCCAAGACCGTGATTTACCTAGCAACCCGACGTCTCTAGGAAGAAGTCAGGGCCCAATCACAGACTCAGTTATGTACCTGCAAGTGATGGTCTCTCACCGGAGGTATGGCGGAATGCTCCAGCAAACTGAGCTGCGCAGATGTATATCAGGTTGTATTTAACACAGTCCATCTGCATTTGTTGCATTCTGTGGTATTATACACAATCTGGCAAACCCGTTATTTGAGCAGCTCCTTGTTGTCGACAGCAAGCGGGGTGACTGTCCATTCAGCTGCGCACACTTAAGCCAGAACTCCCCCAAACTCCACTTCCGGTTGATACAAGCCCTCGGCAAATCCCATGCCAGATTGAGAAACTCAACGACACCCAATAACGATGGGCACCAACCCTGAAGGAAACCATTACTATGTCTTTTTTATCCCCACATTGCATCCACAGTTCATGCCGCCGCTGTCTCGAGTTTGGCCTCCCTCCCGGCGAGGCTGGTCGTCTTGACGTCCGGATTCTTCTTGTAGTAGTTGTTGATGGCTGACTTGATGGCGTCTTCAGCAAGCATACTGCAGTGGAGTTTGACCGGTGGCAGGCACTAAAAGATTGCGTGTCAACCTATGCTTGGAAAAGCTTTCGACTTTGATATAACATACCAGTTCCTTGGCAATCTCCGTGTTCTTGACCTTCGCGGCCTGATCAAGCGTCATGCCGCGAACCAGCTCGGTAAGGTAGCTTGAGGAGGCGCTTCAGAGACGTTAGCATTGGTACACATTTGCGTCATGAAAAGATGTGCCTTACATCGCTGAGCCGCAGCCAAACGTTTTGAACCGCACATCACTAATGACCTGCGTCTCTGGGTCGACCTTGATATGGAGCCGCATCACATCGCCACACTACCAAATTCCTTAGGTTAGCCATGATCCAGTAATCTTGGGCCGAGATTATCATCACATACCGCTGGTGCGCCCACCAAGCCCTCGCCCACCGATTTATCTGTTTTGTCTAATGTGCCGACGTTGCGCGGGCGCGAGTAGTCTGTCGCGGCGCATGTTAGTATCATCCAGCCACTGCCTTCGCGGAACGATTAAGATTATAAGAGCTGGGCGACATACGGTCGAGGACCTTCTCGTGGTACTGGCGTTTTTGTGGTTGCGCGGCCAAAGGCGCGATCTGTCGGGACACCGGGGCGGCAAGTGGCCGAACCGAGGTTGCCAGAGCTCGGCGAGACACTGCGCGGACGGTTCTCGAGAACATCTCTAAGAATTATGGATTTTTGTGCGTCGTAAAGAAGTTAACGAGGATTTCGTGATGCTGGAATGGATCTTGGATGCTAATATCAGGTTGCGGATGCTGGTGTTGTTTGCTGAATTGGGGAAGAGAGGGTGCCAAAAAGTTCCAGAGATGCGGGACTTGATCATGACGACTGCTGGGGCGATATCCTGCTCGGGCTTTGAGCCGGCCCGCCTAACAAAAGTGGGACGTTTTGTAGCCACATTCCATCACTTTCAGTTAGCATCGCGCACTGGCTCCGTCGGCCTTGGCACACGAGGGATGCCGAAGTCGGCTAGAGTGATCCATCCGCGGAGATAAGATTGATTGATAACGGAAACCGAGCTGCAGGAGGAATGGTGGGATTTGCCACTTCTCCGCGTCTGCGGATGCATCGGGTGGTTTTGCTGAGCGGACACGAAGGTTCTTTTTGTGGATTCCGAATTCAAAGCCTACAGATTGATGGTTTGGTATTCATAGTCCCGACTACGTAACCTTCAATATCTGGTATAGTTAGTACGCTATTCAATGGACAAAAGATACCTAAAATTAGTGCCTATTTATTGAATTCAATCACACTCAGAAATTCTTGGTAGGAACTACGTAACCTGTAGATTGCTACTCAGTGTGTTTTTCGAAAGTATTCCGTCCACCAACCCGCCTGCGCGGCCAGCGGAACCACGTAAGGTCCGTACATACGTACGTAAATTTCAGGCTGCGGATCCTTGCGCGCTGCAGCAGCTGCATCATCGCGGGGCTGTTGCGTGGTTGCCTGTGGTTGCCCCGCGTCTCAGCTACTGCCAGCTTGTCTCCACTACCACGGTAAGCTTGAGCTTCAACCTGAAGCTGCAAGTTCAGACCATCCAACTTTGCCTTCATAAATTGGGACGTGCCTTTTGCCTTTTCTGTCCTGATCTTCACGATGGCTTGCCCGCACATTGGACCGGCCAGTAGGCGCCCCTTCCCTACCGCCCTAAACTTTCCGGACCTAACATCTCTCCAGACGTGGCCAAGCCAACAGCTGCCGATTCGGTATACCGCGAAGACTGCACCCAGTGCTTCGATTCCATCGTGCGTCTTCTCGCCGTCGGATGTTGAATACAGCCTTAATTAACAACCTCAGGATGACCCCGCCGGGCTCGATGTATGCCTCAAGTGCTTCAACGGCGGCTGTGCTGGCGACCGCAACCATGCAGGGCTACACAGCAGCGCCCGGAAACATCCCTTAGTCCTCAATATCCGCCGCACACGCAAGATGGTCGTTCGGGACGAGCCGCCGCCGAAGATTTCGAAGCTCGCCATCGCTGCTGAGACCGAAGCCGACCGCTACGACACGGCTCTGACGGTCAAGTGTCTCGAGTGCGGAATTGACGATGTTGACAAGAGCGACCCCACGATTGCTGCTACTGTGGACGCCATCATGAAGGCGAATACGTTCTCACGGAAAGAGGAGATCAAGGCGTGGGAACAGGAGCTGACGACCTGTGAACATATTCTCATGCTGCAGCAAGACCCGCCCCGGCAAATCGAGTCGCAGGACCTAGGGCACTGCTCCAAGTGCGACCTGAAGGAGAACCTCTGGTTGTGCCTGCAGTGTGGTAACCTTGGTTGCGGGCGGGCGCAGTTTGGCGGTGTGGGTGGCAATTCGCATGCACTTGCTCACTCCAAAGAGTCATCTCATGGCGTGGCCGTCAAGCTGGGTTCAATCACGCCAGAGGGCACTGCAGACGTGTACTGCTACTCGTGTGATGAGGAGCGGGTTGACGAAGATCTTGGTGCCCACCTCGCCAACTGGGGTATCATACTAGCGGAACGGCAGAAGACAGAAAAGAGCTTGACCGAGATGCAGATCGAGCAAAACCTGCGTTGGGAATTCTCCATGACAACCGACGACGGCAAAGAGCTAACCCCGCTCTTTGGTCCAGGCCTGACGGGTCTCAAGAACCTCGGTAATAGCTGCTATCTTGCCAGCATCCTTCAGTGTCTCTACGACATGCCGTCCTTCCAGCAACGGTACGGCGGCGGAGTCGACTCGCCTCCAGACGTCCTAGACCCTGCACAGGATCTTGAGACTCAGCTTCGCAAGATTGGAGACGGCTTACTCTCTGGTCGCTACTCCAAGCCGGACTCGGATGTGATTGCTTCGGAGCACTCCCCCGAAGTCCCGCACCAGAAGGGTCTCCAGCCATCCATGTTGAAGCATCTCATTGGCCGCGGGCACCAGGAGTTTTCGACGATGCGTCAGCAAGATGCTTTCGAGTTCCTCCAGCACCTCATCAAGCTGATCACAAGGTCCCAGCACCCGGTTGAACTTGGCGACCCAACACAGGCTATGCGCTTTGTAATGGAGCAGCGGCTGCAGTGTTTGGGATGCAAGAAGGTTCGGTACAGCAGCACTGAGCAAGACAGCATTTTCATTGATGTACCACTGGAGAAACTACCAGCGGAAGAGGGCCAAGAACCCAAGTACAAACCCGTTAACCTGAAGGAATGCCTCGACAATCTGACTGCGCCGGAAACAGTCGAGCTGACTTGCTCGGCATGCGGGAGCAAAGATGGCTTCAGCAAGCGGCAGTTGTTTAAGACATTCCCAGAAGTGCTGGTTGTCAATGCGCGCAAGATGGCTGTGGTGAACTGGGTCCCCGTCAAGGTGGACGTCCCGGTATTGGTAGGGGACGAACCCTTCCCGCTAGACTCGTACCTTTCCAAGGGACAGCAACCGGACGAGGAAGTGCTGCCGGAGGAGGCGGCCACGAGCAACGTGCCAGCCTTTGTGCCAAATCAGGAAGCGCTGGCCATGCTCGAGGGAATGGGATTCCCAAGGGTTCGGTGCGAAAAGGCGCTGCACGCAACGGGAAATACGGATGCAAATACAGCGATGGAGTGGTTATTTGGCCACATGGACGATCCGGACATTGACACGCCTCTCGACCTCGGCGGTGGCGGCGGTGGCGGCGGCGGGTACACAGCCGACCCTGAAAAGCTTGCCATGCTCGAATCAATGGGCCTCGGAGGACCTCGCGCTACCAAGGCTCTCAAGGAAACAAACGGCGATATCGAGCGAGCGATTGAGTGGCTGTTCAGCCACCCCGACGACTCGGGCGAGTTGGAGGAGGCGGCTGATGGTGGAGAGGGTGCCACTGCAGGCAGAGGCGATGTAGGTAGCAGAACGTTGCCGGCCAACTTCCAACTGCAGTCCATTGTCTGCCACAAGGGGACGAGCATCCATACTGGGTAAGTTTCAGCGCTGTGACTTTTTTTTTGTGCTTGGCTCAAGGCTGACTTTCCCTAGGCACTACGTCGCGTTCATCCGCAAGAAGCTCGGCGACGAGACGTCGTGGGTGCTTTTCAACGACGAGAAGGTGGTCAAGGTAGTGGATGTGGAGGAGATGAAGAAGTTTGCGTACATTTACTTCTTCCGGCGGGTCTAGTTCGAGTTAGCCACGGATCACCAGGCGGAGTTTATTGTGATGGAGACATGAGAAATGCTTGCAAGGGGCGACCCGTTGTAGGGAAAACAGGTTCAGAGCATTGACTGCGAGTAACACATGAAATTGATGTCGATTGTCGTGACATAGTCCTGTGACATACATCCCTAGATATCCGCTGCTTGTGCAGGGCAAGCTTGCGCTAAACTCCAACTCCCTAACTCCATCCTGCCAGCCAAAGATTACGTATTGTACATTGACCCGAAAAAAAAAACACATTATGGAACACTTTGGTTTCGAACATAGTGACATGATAGAAGCGCCAAGCCTCCGTTCAGTCGGCCAGGCGATAGCTGACGAGCGTATCGACGCGGTGACTCTGGGTGCTGAAACCGCGCAGCTGGACGCGCTCGCCATTGACGATCTCTTTGGCGTCGCTGTCGCCCCACTCAACGGGCACCTCGCTCGAGGCGTCGGCGTAGACGAGCACGTTGAATGTGCAGTCGCCGCCGCGCAGCTGGGGCAGGAAGGTGACAGACGCTGTAATCTGCCGGAAGAGTGCGGCAATCTCAGCCTGGATCTCAGCCTCGGTCTTTTCTTCACTCCGTGGGGGCTGTTGTTCGGCGGCGGCCGAGTTGTTCTCTTGGTTGTTGGTGGCGGCTGTTGACGAGGATGTCGAGGATTTGGATTTGGATTTGGAGGATTTCGATTTGCCGAATATTTGGACCTAGAATACACACGCAAGGCGCATTTCAGGTTAGCTTCTAAGTATGGATAGGTATCTTTGGAATACTGGACAAGACGAAAATGAACTGAGGCCGTCGGGACACGTACGTCAAACTGCCACCTCTCGACGTGCTCTCCCGTGTCCTTGTCGGTGATGACGATGACGAGCTTCTGGACTTTGCCGCCAATCATCCACTTGTCGAGCTGCGACATGATCTTCTTGATGTAGGCGCGAACCTGGTCATCTGACGAGACCAGCATGTTGAGGCCATACTTTTTTACGGCAGTGAAGTCTTCGGCGGGGTAGACGCCTCGCTGGAAGCTGCGAGAAGCGGTCAGTCTAGATCAAGGGAATCGCGTCTAGCTCGGCTGTTTGTAGGGTGCCCTTACAGAATCGTGTGAATCGAGTATTGGAACTAGACGGTGGAGTAGGATCAGCGAGTGATGTTGACGCCAAACCAAGGCCGCAGCCACGAGCTGTTCGGGTGGTACTCACGAATTCGGCGACAAGCTTTGCGCTGCCCTTGAGCGACAGCTTGTGCACCTTGGACTTGTCCTTCTCCTTCTCGGGGGCTGAGGATGCCATGTTTCTGTATATAAGTTGTGTTGGTTTAACTCCGGCGAGCCTGCCTATACCTGGGTTGGTGAAGAATCGAGAATCAGATGTCTGCTCGGTGATGCCACTGCCCCACTTTGTTTACTTTTCTGGACGGTGTTGTCAGGGGCTGCAGGAAGCCCGCAGCTCGCGACAGGAGAGTTAACGCGGGGATTTCGAAAAAGCTCCCCACGTGACTTCGCGTTGGAAACTGAGTCGCCCAGCGAACTTCCTCGCATTCAGACTTGCAGCAAAAGAGACCCAACTCGATGGTAGCGGCCTATTGCTTTACTAGCGAATAACGAACACTGGAAACCTATTAGGAAGCTTTTTCTTACTATTGTAAACGCGATGGAGGTCTGAACTCCTGTACAAATGAAGAGCAGTCGCGTGACCCAAATCAAATCGTTACCTGCAGGAAACCGATGCTGATTAACTACGGCAATTTCAGGCCCGTGAAGTTGATAAAGCAGAGAAGTGGGCATCCCACTACACTTTTCCTGGCATAGAACAACAATAGTTGTAAGCTCAGCTTTGGTATAGCTCTTGTGCTATTAATTCATTACCATTGACGTCAAACCTTCACCTGAGGTTGCTCTCTGGATCAATACGAAACCACACACAGTCTAATACGTCCCTCCGACGAGGTCATGACGAGGTTTGCAAAATCTTAGGGGTATAACATTCATTTTATATATACGTAACAAGTAATGGTCAACACTATGTACATAGTTGCTCCGGACACGACACCCTCGGATGAGAGAGGCCATTGACGTGCGAACGAAGTCGCTCGCCTTGTTGTGTTCTTTGTGCAGGGTGTGTTTGAGAACCGTTGTATCCAAGCGAATATTGGCATATGCCGTGAATGCGCGGGTGCGTTCGAGAGGTGCGAGGTTGGTAGGTATGGATGATGAATTGTAAAGTATTCGATGCCGACTTTGAGGCTGCATTCATTCGGACCCAAGGGCGCACTAGTATCCGGGTGATCGGAGGATGCTACGCGAAGATGGCTGGTTGATCCGCACAACGGTCTCTCCGCTCTCCTTAAAGGTCACATACTGCGGCCCATCCGGGTGGCGAATAGCGGGCGGCGTGCCAGGCGGCATGGGCCAGGCCATCTGCCCGGGCGATAACGCAGCACTGATGGCGCTGCCGGTACTAATGCTGCTGATGCTGCCTCGCGTAATGTGACCGGTGGCGGCGGCGACGATTCTGGGGTCTGGCGGTTCCTCCACTGGGCGCGACGTCCAGACCGCCCCCGGGGAAACCATGCCCGGCTGTGTGGGAGTAACGGGCGATGGCGTGAACGCGCTGCTCGCGGCCGAGTCGTACGTGAAGACCGAGACGGGATTGCTGTCCCGTGTGGCTGCCGCAACGGAGACGGAAAAGGGATGTAGGCGGTTTGTTTGACGCATTGGAGGCTGAGACCATCCTGATCCTGTGGGGGAACGGCTGTGAGAAGCGGCAGCGGCAGCGGCGGCCCCCGTACCACCCGCCGCTGCCGCCATCCCCTCCCCTATCGCCGGACTTGGTGGATTTCTGCTCAGAGTATCCGGGCCTGGGGTTTCGACTCGACGGAATCCCGCAGATCCGCCGGGGAATCTGCTGAAGGATGCCAGCATGCGCTGCATCGCCGGTGTTTTTCTGAACCTGTAAAGCAACACGGCTAGAAGCGCCAGAAAAACGAGCAGGCCCACTGTCATCAGGTGTGTCAGCCACGCGTAAGACTGCCATACTGAATCCGCAACACTCACCCACTATGCCGGCTATCGCACCCGGGGGAAGACCACCACCAGATGCTTTCCCGCTGCCGGTCCCAACACTCCCTCCCGAATTACCATTTCCAATTCCGCCGGAATCGGATCCATCTAACGACGAAGGGTCGGTTATAGAAGGCAGCCCGGTGTGCGCGGGAACATCCTCAGTCTTAGACCCGGAGTTGCCGTTTTTAGAGCCGCCCGTCGGACTCGAACCCCCAACGCCGGTGTTTCCCGCGCCGGTCCCTGAACGCGACTTATCGTCGTCAGGCTGCACCACCACAGGAGGGAATCGCGTTGTCTCTGTGGTCGGCTGCTCGGTTTTGGTAGGTCGAGGCGCTGCCGACGTCACTGGAGACCGGGAAGTCGACGGAGGACGACCATGGGGAGAGTCGGGCGCTGGTTTCGTGGATTGGGTGGCTGCCGGCGAGGGCGCGCCCGGATTCCGCGTCGTGGCCGGGCGTTTAGTCGTTGTCGGTGGCCGCACAGTCGGCCTTGGCGGGTTGCTCGTCTGCGGGTTGTTCGGTTTCGGGTTCGTTGGTGTCCACGGTCTGTCGGTTCCCTGGCCTGGGTTGGTGGCTCCCGAACAAGCACGGGGCCAGGCAGAACACCACCACGGCTTGCCGCTGTTTCCACGCCCGCCGCCTTGCCCGCGGTTACCGCCGTTCCCACGCTCGCCGCCGTGCCCGCGATTACCGCCGTTCCAACGCTCGCCCCCGCCTCTCGATGGCCTCCCTCCCGAAAACCGATCCCGATTGTCTGCGAACTGCATCCTCCTTTCAACAAGCCGGGACTGCTGGCGGGGTTTCACATCACCGTGGAGGCTGCCTGACGGGTTGACAAGTACGATGTGATAAACGAGTGATTGGGTGCGGGAAGGGGGAGAACCTGAAAGGGTCCCTTATTGAGGGGACGAAGGGGGAAAAAGGTACATTGCGCCGAATCTTCAGCGCATCGTAGCAGGCTGACCAGCCAGCTGAGGGTATGGCCCCCGGGCAGGGTAACATCCAATCTGCAATCCTGGGGCATGGCGAGGAGCGACCATGCCGGTTGGCTGCTGCATGGCTCCCGGATTAGGTTGGCGGCCTGGCGCTTGGAGGTTTTCCCCCTGGTCGGCATCGCACAGCCGCTGGCTTCAGATTGGATCATGTCCAGCATAATCCTCAGTAAAACGCTGTGTACTGTAATGTACGAGGTACATACGTGTCGGCATTCTGGTCCTGACGGCGGTCGTTGTACGTACGCAGTACAGTTTACACAGTACACTACACTGCTTTGTCATGGAAACAGATCGTCAAATCCCGACCACATTCAACCCCGGCTAACGTTACCGAGTATGGAACAAACCACTGTTGTTTCGGGACCATTGTAGTGGGGTTCAGCCAGACCCGGCCCGCTGATCAGCGCGCTTAAGCGAGGCCAACACCCCTAACACAGAACCTTCAAAAGTTGACACACGAAGACTCAATGTCGTTTCCACGGTAGTTGAGTATGAAGCGGGGTTGGTGGCCGTCGAGCCAAGGTCTCACTGCTAGCTCATCACCGTCCAGGTCCGAGCAAAAGCACGGGCGCCAATACTTGGGTTTCAGTTGCCGTCAATGTACGCTGCTTTAAGTTGTTGGTCGTGAAAGCCATTGCAAAAACAACCGAAAATGGATGGGCGAAGCGGAGCCCTTATTATTTCAGTACCCACCTGGGTAGCATGGCGCTTGGACCTCGCACGTGGGAAACAGGGCCGTGCGACGGTGCAAGGGCGACTGCGCCGCGAGTTTGACTGTTTTGACCGGATTTGTCTTCGAGGCTGTTCTGCATGCTGCAGGGGCTCTTGACAACGGGCAGGGTACTCCACCACCAACGTTCTCCGCGGATATACGCAAGGTTCACGATTTAAAGTCTGCTGAATTTTGCAGCAGTCGGTTGACAGCCGACGACGACTACTCTCCCGTTAAGCTAGCGTAACCATCAAGATGGGCGCAATAAGGAAAGGCGAGCATTTTTGGAGGGTTGTTTCCCTCGAGCCTCGCTTAAATCTCAACTAGCACAAGCACGGCCGCCGCAACCACCCCGGCCACCCCTGGCCCCATGACCTCCCCGTCCGTTACTGGTCCTTTTGTGTATCTTCTCCAAAGTTTCGCTGTGTCTGTTTTTCTCCCATGACCCTCCGCTCCTCAGCTTTCGACCCGATGATGCCCCGGTGCTGGCCTAGCGTTCGCGCTCGAACTTAGCACCGGGACGGTTTGGCCGCCTCTCCACCATCCACCTCCTTATTCTTCGTCGACGCCCAAGTGCCGTGCGCGGCAGGGAACAGTTCAAGTGCCCTTGCTTTTCTACCATGCATCCTCAACGTTTCATGGCAATATCTGTGGCCGCGTCTGTAACCGCACCGCCAGCGGCCAGCAGCGGCGCCAGAGTATGAAGTGCCTCCGAGTTGGCCACCGCATCATACCGCGTGTCCCAGCCATCCATGAACCCCTGCTCTTACCGACCTCTTCTCCAAGTCCCTATGAACCTCCTCGATCGACGAGCCCGGCGGGGGCATGTAAGCTGGCATTTGCTCGCGGTACACGAACCACGCGCGCACGGTGAGCAGCTGGGGCGCCACGGCCATCTGTAAGGGTTGGTGCTCACCCCGGGCCCGAGTCCAGTGACATCAGTACCACTCCCCTTACCTCCAGCAGCGCCCCTCGGTTTCCTTTCCGTTCGAGCACAGTCGTGGAGACCAAGGTCGTGATACAGGGCTCATCGCTATCGCCGTCTTCGCCGGTGGGATTTCCGCCCGCGCTTCAGTAGCACCTCGAGTGTCGCGAGGGTGCACCATTGCATAGAGGGCCGTCGTCGTGACCATAATTCACCTTCCTGTCATGTTGGGGCACACGGTTAGGGTGGCGAGTCGTCGGGCATCGCCGGAACAGAGCCCAGGCCGCGTCTACATTGCCGTAGGCAATGGCCGTTTGTAAGGGAGTGTTCCCCCTGTAGGACGCGTGCGGACGTTGACGGTTGTGCCATAGCCGAGCAAGGTAGCGAGCGTTTCGCCTGCCTTGTTGTCTGAGTCTCGTGAATGTTCCAGTCGGCCACCGTCCTAGTAGGACTCTTCACTGAAGAGGAAAACTCAAGTCATCTGCCTGTTCCTACAGCCTTCGCTTCTTGAGCGCAAGCTGGATGACAGGTTCGGAAGTGGTCTCCCTTGCCGTTGACATCGGCGCCGCGTGTTAACAGGGACCGCACTGTCCGCGGCATGGCGTGACCGCAGGCGACGCGCAACCCCGCGTTTACGCGACTGTGCGACTGTATCGCCAGCGAGCTGTTGTGTCGACCAGCGCAAGAATAGCGCGACCGCATCTGAAGCCTGCCCGCTGAGCAAGGATTTGAAGCCGCACCTGACCTTGAGCACACGGCACCCGATACGAGGAGCGTCAGCGGCAATTACGAGGTCAAGAAAAGGAGTCTTCACGAGGTTGTAGCGGATGCAGCTGGCCAAATTCAAGTTGTTCGGGTAGTTAATCGTTAGTATGTCGTGTGATCTTGTTGAGTCGATTGTTGCTACATGTATGAAGAGCTCGCTGAGGCATTGGGTGCAGTCTGCCCATAACTCTGTTTGCTTTTCAACATGCTAGTTAACGAGATGATTGGAATACACGGCAGGGGCAGCAAGAAACGCGAGACAGTGCATTCATGTGGCACATCTCGAGGTGGGGATGATCATCAGCCATACCTCGACCAGAGCGGCGATACCATTGCCGTTGCTCCCCAACTCTGTCAGCCTGTTCAACTCGGATCCTTTATTCCGTGACATTTGGTTGGAACTGATGACTCAGAAAGAAAAGCAGAGATGGAAGGAGCTTGGCTTTGAAGTGTTTGTTTCGGCAGGTCCGCCTTGGAGTTACAGACATGACATGGAGGACCTGGTCGTCGAACAACATGCGAATATGGTCAAGTGCGCCGTTGATCACTGGCATTGATTGCTAAGAAGCAGAGGCTTGCACCTCGCACTCCCTGCAGACACAAGGTCATGATCCACAACACTCTGCCATTGGCCTGGCCATAATTTGCAACCTGAACCAAAGAACTTTCTTGTTTTAACCTGCGCTGACTTAATGGATTTGCCTACCTGCACCACCGTACCATCTATATCCCCGTTCGCGACAGTCACCGAGACCTTGAAGCAACAAGTATTCCCTTGCCCAAGCCGTGAAGACACCCTCGCCTAAGACTTCTCCCAACAATGGATGAACCACCAGATTTGCCCGATGCTGAACCAAGCGCCTAGAACGAAAAGTATGTACCAAAGTGGTAGAGACGTTCCCCCAACGGATGGGAATAACGCTCACGAGGAACTAAAAAAGATAACCAAAAGTGAAGATCGCGTTGATGTAGTAATAAAAAACGATAACGATGAAAAAAAAAACCCATACTCATTACAAGCATCCGCTATTCGTAGCCGGCACCCCGCTGCCACGCACTGCTTCTAGTTAGCCACTGAGAATCTCAATCCTCCAACATTGAGGAGTTGCCAAACTCACCTTTGCCCAGTAGTCTTCGGGGCCGCCTGTGCCCCCCCGCCCTGTGAAAGATGCCCTGAGAGGTTAGTCGACGACGCTGACGCGCCGAATGGGCTTGGGGCCCTCATGCTCCCGCTCGCCCGGCCCCGCAGGTGCTGCGGGTCGCTGGAGTAGGTGCCCGACACGGGGTCAACGGGCGCCCGGAACGAGCTGCGCATCGAGTTCCTCGCTGAATCCCGCAGAGAATCCCGGTTTGAGTACGGCCCAGACTGTGGCGACCCGGTGCGAGGCGCCATGTTGCCCGCGCTCGATATGGCCGATTCGTCGTCGTCGAGATCCGTCCGCTTGAATAGCTTGCCGTCACCACGGGCCGTGGCACCCAGCGCGTCGAGCTCGTTCGCCGTTGTAAGATGTGTCTGCGATTTCATGAAGGACGTGCGGTCGTCGTTCATGAACTGATAGCGAGTGTCTGGGTTGTTGTGGAAGAGCACGATGCCCGTTGTGATGATCAACATCAAGAGGAGGATGAGTGCAAAGGCAGCGTTGGCGATCCAAAGAACGACACCCACCACGCCGATCACCAGCCTCGGCAGGCCAAACACGTCGGTGAAGACGAATAGGAAGATAGAGTTGATGAAGTTGATGGCACAAATGGCGATGTTGAATGAGTTGGTGCTCTTATCCATCCACGGCCGCAAGACAGACGCCGAGATCAACGCCCCTGCCTCGAGGATGATGAATGCCACTGCCTGGACGGTGCCGGCGCGTTGAGAGAAAGCGATGAACATGGCCTTAATCAGGATATAAATGAGAAGAGGCACGATGTAATAATAAGCTGAGGCGCGAAATTGGACGTAGAGGAAGCCCCATTTGTTCAGGGCATGAGGGTCGGAAAAGAGAATGTAGGCCGGGTTTCGGTGGAGTGCGACAGAACGGCGGGCAATACGGATCACCCTGTATGCCGCATATCCTAGAGTGATAAGGCTTCCGAAGAAGAAAAAGACGGCCAACACCATAGCAGCAGGCGAGTCGTTCTGCGTAAACTCCCATAAACAGAGGATCGCGATCTGGGGGAAGCCAACGAGCAACCATCGATAGAGAACGCCTACCGTGCGTTAGCCTGAGGACAAGAATAAGAAATATGGGGTGGGGTGGCATGCACACACCTTTGAGGACTGTCAACCACCCGGCGCGGAATTCAGAGAAAGTATCGCTCTTTATGAGGTTTATTTTCGCAAGCAGCTCGCAAATACCCTTGAACAGCACGACGCAAAGAGCCGCGAAAATCATGAAAATGTAGAAGAACGTTAAGCCGGTCAAAAAGAGATTGGTTGTCTCGATGCCAGCCCGGAACGCAACTCTTTGGATCCCGTAGACAATGAAGCTTCCGTACGATGTCTCGATAGCCCGCTTGGAGATCGTGCTGACTGACCGCTGAGCTAGGCCGACAGCCGAATCAACCATCGGCATGGAACGCTTGACCTTCTGAACTTGCACGGACACGGTATGTAGCGTGTCGAGGATGGTGGATGCCGTGCCACCGGTCGACCGCTGATACCACGTCAGGATGTCCTGAATGAAGCCAACATTGATGATGCCCATGCTCCACTGAAAGTCCTGTGTCCACGACTTCACAACCGGAGGAAGCGGAACAGCACAGAGACCGAGCATCGCCTGTGCCTGGAAATAACCGAACAGGGAGAGGGTGTTGGAGGCGATATGGGAGGCAGCATTTGAGAATCCCAAGCCATTGATGATGGCAGAAGAGATGAGGGCCAGTACGATCACACCAGCTGAGGCCCATTTCACGCCAACAAGATCAACTGTACGAACGTCAGCATCTTCTTTTCACCAGCTTCCCTTTCCCTTCCCAACTTCCCACGTACCGGTCATGCCGTTGGAAATGTTAGCTTCAAGGCAGGCAACACTTTCCCCGGCGTACTCTCCATCGGTTCTGTTGATAAATACTTGCACGGTCGCATCGAGGTCCGGAAAAGTGTATGCAATGGAGGGAATCTGCTCGATGGCTTCCCTGGTGACAGGAAGATTGAACGGATTGTTCATCTTGCCGGATGTCATGGGGCACAAGCCAGGAAGGTTGGAGGAGCAAGGGTCGAGCTTGGTGCGAATGATGGGGTACCCATACGCCCAGATAGAAATGTCAAAAATCACATGGCCTTCAATAGACGACGTGGCGATCATGTTGACCGACGCTGTGAGGTTGTCCGGAGTGAAGACAACATCGAACAGGCTAGCCGTGAACCCCGAGTCTTCCTGGCACGCCCCCAGCGAGGTTGATCGGAGCACATATTCGGCGCTTGTAGGGAGGATGACGGTCGCAAGGGACGAGAGAAGGATGAGCGGGTTGATAGATGAAAGACGCATTGTGGCCGGCACGGCCCTCCAGGGGCTCGAAAGGTCACTGGTCGTCGTCGTTCAAAAGAGAAAGTTCGATTGCGCCGGCGCTGGATACTCGAATATAGAAGCGTAACTGGAATCGATGGTTCAGGCTGACATTCTAGGCCGTCTGTATACCCGGGAGTCAAATGTAGGTGGCGGTCGAGAGCGATTTCTATCGGCACGTTGTTGAGCTGCGATGATGGTCGAAGGGTCTCTCGACCGTGCAGGTTCGATTGAACGGCCTTCGGGTTGCGGAGAAAGGCGGGAATGGGAGACGGGAACGAGCGACGGCGACCGACAATCGTCTGCCAACAGTGGCACAGAAAAGGTTGTCGCGTTCACCAGAAATACGTCCAACGATAGGAGGATGGAACCGTTGGCTTGCGAATGAAGAAGCGCTCGAACGAGTGAAGTCGGTTGAAGATGAGTGGGGGGTGAGATCGAGGTTCGGGCAAGCATCCACGGCAAGCGGCGGCGGCAAGACAGGGAATCTCGTGTTGGAAGAGTTGGGCCCAGCGTGCCCAGACAACGCAACGCAGGGGTGCCGAGGATCGCTCTTGAATGGCCAACACGAACTGTGGCTGTGTCGGCCAAAATTCCAGGGGAGCGAACGGAAACAAAACGCCAAGAACGCTAGGAACTGGCGGGAGGGTACCATGGTGCTAGCCCGATCTGGAGGATGCGGCCTTGGAAGGATGAGGTCATTTTACTTTTCGTGGTGCCGCTGGTTGGCCAACAGGTCATGAGGGGCCTAACGTCAGCAACCCGCAGCTTCAGATCTGCTCTTTCACAGCCGTAAGGGCATAATAGTTTTTTTCTTTCTTATTTGGGGGGAGAGGGGGCGCTTAGGCTCAGGTTAACGAGTCACTTAAACAGCCAAGAGATGAAAAACATGACAAAAACGTAAATATTATAGGTCCAGGCGTTCCGCTCACTCGCAAACGAAACAATGACGGAAACATTGACGCTTTCGGACGCTGTTGGATTGCAAGTGTCAAGCGCCAAGCAGATCCCTCTCGACCACGCACTTACGTCCATACGTAGTGTAGTACGAGGTAGGATAGGTACCTTGGTAAATCGGTAGGGAGTCGTTGTCGATTTCGACGAACTTTATTAAAAGGATATCATGGTATTGTTGTATACCAATGTTTACGAGCGCTACTTAATCTGGGACCTGCCGAAAGTAAAATAAGACCAGAGCCACGTTAGTTACCTCGTCAATTTGGTTACTGAGTTAATGGCACTGTAAGCTAGAGCTGCTTGCCAGTGAACCGTGAGACAGCTAGGCGGCGGACTAACGAAGCCGCGGCTGTAACCACTCGGGGAAGAGTAGCTCAAGCAAAGACAACATCTAATAAGCATGCCTTGCTCATAGACGAGAGATAAGAAAATTACGAAGACTGTGCGAAATGTGAGTTTGGGTCAAGTACATACTTTGTCGTACGACATAATTAGTGGCCAAGCAGATCCATTAACAATGAGCAATGTTTGGGTCGATGGTTTAGAGCTGCGTTGGAGTTTGAGAGATGATGGGGTGTAACGATAGCAACGGAGCGGGGATTACGTATGCCAATCCCCCAGGTTCGTATAATTAGGATGAAGATGCAATCCAATACCTACTTTCCGTGACATCCGATGATCGGTAAAACCGTTAGGGACTTATGAAACCAACGAAACCAACGACAACCAAGGTGAACGAAGGCTCCTAAATCGTTTCTATGAGCCCCGCATTTGCATTTTCCCTTCCTTTTCTCGACTGATGTTAGCCCTATTGTACTGTTCTGCGTAACGCTAACTTAACCGATGAATCTTTCGAAGAATTTTGGCTCGCCCATGCGAGGCCGATCTGTGCTGCCCTGGAATGGTCTGGACTTCTGGATTTTGAAGGCTTAGTTGGAGTGGAGAGCCGAGCTTGTGGGGCCATTCGAAGTTGCGACGGGAATCGTCAGCGCAAAACGCCTCGGACGAGACAACGGACTCTTATCTTATCGCGGGACGAAGCGGATCATCCCTCTCCATCATGCTTTGGAAACCACGTCTGGATCGCCTCACATTTCACACATCGACAATTGCCCCCTGTTTCTGCGCACTGCAAGCTCTGCCTGCCATTTTCCGCGCTTGATCTTTCCACAGCTATCACGCTCTCCGCACGTTTGTTTCCGTTGCAGCAGAAAGCGAGTGAATTGAGTTCGTGGGGTCGGCGTTAACTAGACAAAGATGCGGTCTGTTTGACCCGTGCAGCAGCTACCCCTCTCCAATCTCTGCCGCCTCATCGACAAAGCCGCTGCGCCCTTAGCGAGGGTATCCGACAAAACGGCTGCCCCAAGCATCACCCGAATTCCTCGCCATCCGAATACGTTCGGTCGCTCTGAATCCTGGGCCTGGCAGCAGCCTGTGCCGGTCAGAGTCATTGGGCTGATTGTTGCTGCTGCAGCTCGTCTCGCAGTACCAACTGTGAGCATGTCATCCACTGGCAGGAAGGTTGCCCCAGCCGCGACCGCCCAACCACCGTCCAGGAAACGCAAACTGGACGCGACCGAGCAAAAGTACTACGCTGTCCGCGCCGGTTTTAAGCCCGGCGTCTACACTACCTGGGCCATCTGCCAGCAGCAGATCACCGGCTTTAAGGGGGCACAGTGTACGTCTAAATTGTTATGCTTACGACTAGTGACTTCCCAGCTAACAGAAACCCTTCAGTCAAGTCTTTCCTCAATTATGAAGATGCTTCGGCCTTCGCTGCCGGCCGCGATCCCCCTTCCGCAAACAGCGAGAGCAAGCCGCCACGGTTCTATGGTGTGGCAGTGGGGCGCAAGCCCGGTGTGTACACGGAATGGCCAGCTGCACAGGAGGCGATTGTGGGCTGGAAGGGGCCCAAGTTCAAAAAGTTCGACACGCGAGCGGAAGCCGAGGCATTTGTCCGTTCCTATGGTGCATCGGGGAGACCGGCAGCATCTACCGCCGCGGAAACAGAGAAGAACAGGGTTGACTCATCCGAAGAACCCCTTACAAAAAAGCCAAGGACAAGCACGAAGCCGGGAAGTGCACGGAATGGTGTGCTGGTCATCTACACAGATGGGAGTAGCCTTGGTAACGGCCGGCTAGGGGCAGCGGCTGGTGTTGGGGTCTATTTTGGACCTGGCGATCCCAGGTTTGTCTCCAGCACAACACCACACCGCCAGCTGACCTTGGGGTTTGCTGACATGAGCTTCTTTTAGAAATATTTCCGAGCGGCTGAAGGGCGAAACGCAAACTAACCAGCGGGCTGAGCTAACAGCCATCCTCCGCGCCCTTGAGACAGTCGATCTCACCCAGGATATTGAAATTCGCACCGACAGCAAGTACTCGATCCAGTGTGTTACCGAGTGGTACATCAACTGGGAGCGTAATGGTTGGATGACTCGTACTGGGCCCGTAAAAAATCAGGATCTCGTCCAACAGGTGCGAGACAAGCTCGAAGAGAGAGAGGCCAAGGGCGGCCGCACTCAGTTCATTTGGGTCAAAGGACACGACACGGACCAAGGTAATATTGCTGCAGATCGGTTGGCGGTGGAAGGCGCGCAGAAGTCATGATACCCTTGATACCTCACTGTAGCGGGGCGTTCTTTTAGGAGTTGGCGTAGATCTCTGGACCAACACATCAAACCACCTCGCGGATTGCATTTCATACCGAGCGGTCATTTGTCGGGTCGGCGTTTATTCTCAGATAATCTCAATCAGGTTGCCTTGGCTCCCTTGGGGACTTAATGTTACCCAAAATTCTCCTGTGCCATAGTAAACATTGCGAAGACTATATCCCTTCCTACAACCATCTCAAAGCTAGGATTGAGTTGAAGTCACATTGGAACTGATTGAACTGCCGTTCATCTTCATGTCCTTAGTAGTTCCAATATATAACCACACCTTAGCTAGCGGTAGTATGTAACAGGCTACGCGTTGGCATGGTGCACAAGGCGTGGCAACAACTACTACATTGCTTTGAATGAAGAGAGAAGGAGAGAAAGCTAGATGAAAAGAACAGACAGAAGCACTCCTTATAAGCATCTGCGCAGCAGATGCTATCAGAATGAGAACAGAATCTTGGTGCCGGCATCGCCAAACCTTCCATGGGCTCAGCCCATCACATAGTAACAGTCAAATACATATAACTATATATGGCACGAGTCTAGTAGGTGGACCGGGAAACATTTTTCAAATGACCTCTAGAATAACGCTCTGCCGCCCGACGATATTGTATTTAGCACTGTTTACCTGAATTCCGATCTGGAAGGACTGGGTGATGAGGATGAGCATCCATATATTAATATTCCTGCACCGCTATGCCCTAGGGGGCGTGCCGCACCTTCGACTATTTACCGTACAGGAAAACCGCGCCTTCGCAAGCCGGATGAAAAACCCATACCTTCGACCAAGGAAAGTAAAAGTAAGTGTGCCTGTGAGTACAAAAAAAAAAAAAGAGAAGACCTCCTGGCCTTCGAGGGTATAGATATCAGACTACCATTTCCAACTCTAGCTTCCTAGCCAGGTTGTACATTGGTAGCTTTCCCGAGTCTATTAGCCAGCCTAGGACCCTCCTCCTTAGCTATACTGATAGGGGACTAGTGTCCTGTAAAACAGAATATAAGTCCAGTCGTGTTCGAATTTTTGTCGTCTCCCATCTTCGCCTTAGTGGTGGGGCTAGACATCATACCACGAGGTGTTCGGCCGTCTCTCGCTCCTCTCCGCATTTACAAGAGGGCGTTAGAACCCTTTGAACTTTCTATTGATATAGAAAGTTTTAGAGGCCTATTGCCCTAGTTCGAATTTGGATCAATAGTGAGCTCTATGCTTTGCTAAGTCCCTGGTGGCTCTTCAAAGTTTTGTCCTTGAACAGGGTCTCCTGCTAGTAGTCGTAATTGTCGGCTGGCCTTGTTGTTGCCCGGCCAGCCCGCTCTTTTAGCCACCTCTCTCCCCAGGCCTCCTCTATTCCTCTGTTTGTGTCGGTGGCGCCCTCTGTCTATTGCGTTATTGTGACTGCGGCTTCTTCTACCGCTGTAGGGCCCTGTGGCCCGAATGTCCGTGGTCGGCCCCTCCTGTTTGTCCGCTCCGGTGTGGTTCGAGGGTATCTTGCCAGTCAGTCTTGTATCTCGGCCCTAGTGCTTCCCCAGGCCTGACAATTAGAGATATCCTTGGTCCACGGGGAAGCAAACAACCCCTTTAAATTTGCATAATTATATGGAAAAGGTTCTCGGTTCAAGTGTTGTGGCCAGCGAGCGCTTAGTCCCTTATAGATCGATCATCTAGTATGGGTCCCTGACGGGAGCCGGCTCTTCGTTTTGGTTCCGACAAATGTGGAGTACATACCGCAGAGCAGGTATATGAGACTCTATGAGGCTCTGCAAGCCGCAAATCACAAACCAAGCCACACTGCCGGCCCCATAATTACCGGACGTTTCGGGACGTTCGATGGGTTGAATCCCAATCCCGGAAGCCGGGTCCTAATAGCCCAGATGGGGATCTGCCAATGCCACACGTGTGGCCTCATCAAGCTAGTGCCGAGCATACAGACCAAGCGCCTGGCGCCCGAAATAATGGCGCCTACAGATGGGCGCAAAAGAATGGCACAAGCCAGGCACGAAACTGTGTCGACTAGTTAATAGTCTATCTTGCCTAATCCACCTCTGATTAGGTCAGGTACTATCCATCAATTCGTCTCTAGTCAGGGGTTAAGTATAGACTCTGTGTGGTGTGAACCTCTCCGTGTCACACCTTCATTTCAGCCTTCCACCCTTATGTCTGGGTTCGCCCATCTTCTACTCTTTCCTCCAACAATAATAACAACAGTAGAGTAGCGACAGGATCGCGAATATCAACAATCTTCGCTGGTCGATGCATTGCTTGCCTGTCCCTCCCCACACTCTGTCCCCACATGAGTTTGTATTAAATAACTAGCTGATGTGGTAGGCTGCAAAAAATATGGATTCTGTAATCTGTAAGTTCGAGAGTTGGTTGTTCAATCCAAAGTTCAACACGAGCCTGCAGGGCTGTCGAAAGAGCACCACGGGTTAGGGCGTGTCACAAGCGGGACAAAGAGAACAGCCTGCCTGTTCTTTATCTAACTTATAGGTATACTTTAGTTAGGCGTACAAGGGATCCATGCTTTATCAGGTTGTTAGGAAGTCCAACAGCCACATATCCACGGTTGCAAATACAACAATTAACGCACGCAGGGCAGCTCAATTGAAGGCGGTCAATCTGGCGATAGTTACAGAGATCTGTGTCTGGTTCAAAAGATGGGTTGGCCTCGTGACCCGGTAAAATCCCTTAATTGCCAAGAACCCACGGGCCTGGTGGCTGGGATACGCCACAGTAGCCACAGCTTATTCAACAAAGGTTTATCTAGGTTATCAACGCTTAACTATATAGCCAGGGGCCACTAATTGTTTAAAAACTGTTGAAAAGGATTTTACATTAAAGAACCTCTAACTAGTTATCGTATGAAAATCATTACTTAAGTAGAAAAGCGGCGGCTAGTTTTTACTAGGGTTCTCCTACGAATTTAAACTACATTCCAGTTTCTCGTGTATAAAGGTCATGCCGTGACACAAAAGTATATAGGGTTGTTATTGAATCACACAATATAGTAGTCGTCGAACTTAGTCGTCACCTAAATTAGCTTTGTAAGTTACTCCCCTTTCGAACCCAGCATTTGCTACCCGGTACTCGCAAGCTGGAAGAGATGGAGCCCGGTCAGCTGCAGGGCTCTGATTCTCTCGGGCTGTTTCATTGTCTCACGGCAAAGAGCCTAAAATAGGCTATCGGTAACCTTGGCGCGTGTTTGCCTAAGGCTGGCCAGTTTCGGGATTTCCCAGCACCCGCTTTCATCCAAAGGCATTTGCGGCGTTGATCTCGCCACAGCCTCCTTTCGCCAAGAGGTTTTCAAAGCCAACGTTCGAGCAGCAGGAGGACAAATCAGCCATACACCATTTGTGCAAGTTCTCCGACTACGCCATGCCCCAGAAACGAAAAACAAACTCTCCGGCATTGCTGGGCGCCGGCAAATCGAGTCGGACATTCAGAGCTTCGACACCGGGGTCCTCAGCGTGGCAGTGATGACCTCGACGAAACAGCCGACGTGCCTGACGAGCTTAGCAAGCTTATCGACAAAAACGCTCAAAAATTCGACATCAGCGATTTTCCGTATACCCTAACGCCAGGTATCACTGACATGGCCTCGAGATACTTCGAATCCGCGCAAAAACGAGATTTCACCGCCCTCCCCTTGAAACCCGACCATGAGAACCTGCCGTTGTGGATTGATGGATGGGGAAAGATCATTCTCGAGAACCTCCACTGGCAAGCAACTCGGGTGCAGGATTTCCTGATTACCGTCGCCGAACCGACTTCACGACCCACGTTTATGCACGAGTACAAGCTCACGATCCACAGTCTTTACGCGGCAGTTTCGGTTGGGCTCAGCACGAAAGATATCGTCAATACACTAGAGCGATTCTCCAAGAACGGCTTGCCCCCCAACATTGCCGAGTTCATCACGGAAGGTGGCAAAAGTTATGGGAAAGTCAAACTAGTCCTCAGGAATACCAAGTATTTCCTGGAAACTACGGATAGAGCCCTCCTTCAGCGGCTCCTAAGGGATCCAGAGATCAGTGCCTGCCGGGTTCAGGGTGCAGAAGCGACCCGCACCACCGCTCCAACCATGGCGGGCCTCACCATCGCCGGAACCAAGAAGGCGGCAGGGTTACGCGAGGCTGCGGGGTTGGATCCACGAAAATCCGTGTCTCAAACATCGGGACATGGTGGCACGGCGGAGGATATGTACGGCATGTTGAACGATGACAATGACGATGACGGAGATAATGCCGATATCACTCACGCGTTTGAGATCAAGGATGACAAAGTCAGCACGGTTGCGGCACGGTGCCTGGCGCTGCAATATCCAGCACTTGAAGAGTACGATTTCAGAAACGACAACGTTAACCCCCACCTCGAAATCGACCTTAGGCCAGGAACGCAGATCCGACCATATCAGGAACGCAGTCTCAGCAAGATGTTCGGCAACGGCCGGGCAAAAAGTGGTATCATTGTCTTGCCCTGTGGCGCTGGCAAAACATTGGTTGGAATCACCGCAGCTTGCACGATCAGAAAAGGCATCGTTGTTCTTGCCACAGGTAGCATGTCTGCAATCCAGTGGCGGAATGAGTTCATCAAATGGACGAATATCGACCCAAGAAGCATTTCTCTCTTCTCGTCAGACCAGAAGACCGCATTTACGGGTTCCACTGGAGTCATCGTAACGACCTACTCGATGGTAACGAATACCCGAAATCGTGCACATGACTCAGCCAAAATGATGGACTTTCTTGCAAGCCGGGAATGGGGACTTATGCTTCTCGACGAGGTACACGTTGTGCCAGCACAAATGTTTCGAAAAGTCATTGGTTCCATCAAGGCGCATTCGAAGCTTGGCCTGACCGCTACCCTTCTCCGCGAAGACAAGAAGATTGATGACCTTAACTATCTCATTGGACCAAAGTTGTACGAGGCTAATTGGATGGAACTTTCACAACAAGGACATATCGCGAGAGTCCAGTGTGCTGAAGTTTGGTGCCCTATGCCGACCGAGTTCTACGAGCAATACCTGACAGCCAGCGCCCGAAGTCGGCCTCTATTCTGCGCCATGAACCCAAGGAAGTTTCAAGCCTGCCAGTATCTAATCAAGTACCACGAGACCCGCGGCGACAAGATCATTGTCTTCTCAGATAATGTCTATGCTCTTGAAGTATATGCAAAGAAGCTGATGAAGCCGTTCCTTTACGGTGGCACCAGCATATCCGAGCGCCAGGAAGTTCTCGACTATTTCCGCAATTCCCCGGACTGCAGCACCCTCTTTCTCTCTAAAATTGGCGACACATCCCTTGATCTCCCCGAAGCTACGGTCCTCATCTAAGTCTCGGCGCAATACGGTTCGCGCCGCTAGGAAGCCCAGCGTCTCGGCAGAGTACTCCGAGTTAAACGCCGAAATGAGGAAGGGTTCAACGCCTTCTTCTACTCCCTGGTATCGAAAGATACCGTGGAGATGGTGTACTCAGCAAAACGGCAGGTATTTCTGGTGGACCAAGGATATGCTTTTCGAGTCATCACGCAACTCAAGAACATCGAGCACACTCCGGACCTCGCATTTGCGACTCCCGAAGCTAGATGCGAACTACTGCAAAAGGTGCTGATAGAATCTAAAAGCAGCTCATGGAAAGAGGAGGAGGAGAAGGAGGCTGCTGGCTTAGTTGCGGATGGAAACATGTTTTACAGCCGTGGAGGCAAACCCGCACGAAAAAGAGCCCCGGGGCCCAGGCGAACCGCAGGCACTCTGACAGACCTTAGTGGTGGTCAAGACATGGCTTATATTGAACAGAACGAGAGCGTGAACAAGCAGATCAAAGCCAAAAAGAAGACGTCACAGAGCGATTTCTTCAGGGCAATCACTAGGGAAAAAGAACGACAGAGAAAGTCGTAAATTGTGAGAGCAGAAAACCTGTGGGAAGCCGAGCTTGAGTTGGCAGGTACTAAGGTACATAGACTAACGTTATATTAATTTATACTGAGTTTACTGTTACCCCAAGATTACTATATATGTTATGCAGAACGTCTATAGATGACCTGAAGGTACCGTGGCCTCGGTCGCCTCTGACATAAAATGATGATAGTTGCACTGTACATCCTGCGTTCTGTTTTTGCTCCTCGATAATTGGCTAACTTTTTGGCATTGTAGGCGCCAGGCTCGGTGGTTTGAGTTCAGGGGTCTACAGTAACCGTGACTCTGCTCTACCACTTATCCGGTCTCCTCGCTAATCCATAACTCATACAATTGAACTTGTTGTAACATACCCTCCACACATTATCACGGCTTGCAACGTTGAGAGGCTATCATTTTTTTTGGCCAATAATAACAGGTAGGTCATGGGAGTCCGTCACCTTTCCTGCTGTTGGTCCAACATACGCAACCCCGGCCGATAGCTTGACATGGATCAAATGCGACTGATTGGCGGGCGTTCCGCCGCGTTCCCTTGCTGCCAACCGTGCCGCAGGCGGTCGAGCGGTTGGCAGCAGAGGCTGCGGGATGTTGGCTTGTGGCCCCGAGAGGGGGGGGGGAAGGGGGGGGCGCTGATGTCGTCAGCTATCTTGGTGGGTTGCTGTAGAGGGTAGAAGCTGGTAAATTTGATTGGTACTGATGCAACTGTATTTCTCTAGTGAGTCCAAAAGGTTCTGGAAAGCTTCAGATCGCGCTTAGTTGCGTGGTAACTGCGAAGGCAATGGTGGTGGAGGGGAGTGAACCTTTGCACCTGTTTATAACGGGCTGAGCCCTGCAGTGGGTGTGGTAGAATTCAGGTGGTTGATCGGAACCCGTACAATTAAAGATACTCTTGAGGATTTTCAATCTAGGTATCTTGCACTATATCTGGCTGTTGACTTCTAACACATTGGCAACGCTATTTTTCCAGCTCTAGAGAAATTTTGTCAGTACTCTGATCATAGCTCAAACAAAAAAATGTGACCATCTCATTTGTTCAAGGCTTTGTAAATCCCTAGGTCAGTTTGAATACGTACTTGCTGTGGTGACAGTCGATTCTCGTGAGGTCACTACAGGAAGCGAGACCGAAACCTCGGTAAGGCGCTCGACCTCGCAACCACATTGATGTGGCGACTACATTCCCAATTGCCGACAATCAGTTCGTAGGGTATCCAATGTAGAGAAAGAGCACCGTAAGCGAGCAGAAATGTGGCACTGAAGTCTAATAGTTACTCGTAACGTTAAAGTTGTTCGATTAGATTGCCTAGGGAATGTTCGAAAAGCACACCACCATTACTATCCAGCACAGCGCTATACCTGCTGTCGAAAACGGCAAATTTCGCATTGTAGCAGGTACACCCACACTTCTCTGACAGCTGCCAGTCCCACCAACAGCCAAATTGAATCTTTTACAGAAGCACCGCGTAGCAGTATTCCTGCCATTACAATGTTAAAATACACCCCTGCGTCCCCAGCGCCTGCTCCAGGTTGGCAGATATCCATACGGAACCGGTACAGCAATGTCACGGGCCCCTAGGTAATTCATCGATAGCCTTGATGTCTTAGATGTTGACGTTATGGGGCGCTTGCGGCGGCTGAAGTAGTACTGGCCGGAAGAACCACGAAGTGTTGCTTTAAAGATAACCAATTGCCAACAGAAGCAGCTGATACTTCAATGTATTAATAAAATGTCTTAAACAATCAGAACTAAACCTGTGGTCTGCGGTACAGGTGGTTGTTGTCGTTAATGCCATGCCATGGTCCTAGTTGCGGTTGCTGCGGTATAATGGTGATTGGGTAGGGAGGAAGTGGGAGAGGGGTGTTTCGTTGTTGTGAGGTTTCCAGGTTATACCTGCTGCAATTGATGTTTGGGTTTTTCGAAATCAGGGGTATAGCCGTGCGCTGTATAGTAATGGTGGTGTGCTTGCTAAACATTCCCATTACCTAAGTACGTTTTTAGTTCGTTTCATGAAAGAACTTCCTCAATCTGCTATTGACAAAACGGGTGCTGCTGCCGAGCGGAGTTGAAGTAGGACCACGTCTTCTCATACTTGACATGATGCTTGAATTGACCCCTTGGTGGTTTCACTCTGCTAGCGTCCTGCCTTGTGCGCTCATTCACCACGCTGCCTATGGCAAGATTGAGTTGCAATATCGGGTTGGTTGCCCTAAGTCGTAGGAAACATGGAACAATCCGTGTCTAAGAGACGCGGAGAGCGAAAATTCGCAGCAACAGACATCATACGATGCTATTAGGCGTGTATCAGGTGTGGAGTGTAACGGTCACAATTCAAGTGGATGCGTAGTTAGGAGAAGAGTTGAGATAATCAACAAGAAACCAAAACCTTGTAAAAACATTGGTATGTATTATACCTAGCAAGGGATTTGCTGCTCTTTTCCTCTTGATTTGGAGCTTTGTGTGCTCCTTAGGAGCACCTCTCACGGTCAGGACCCCTGCCGTATCCACCAAGTGTTTCGAGACACTGGCTTAGTTTTGGAAATCATGCCTAAAACCTGGAGGAACAGGGGACTAGCGCTGTGGCTTCCGGTCAACCGACTTTCCTGTAGAGAATATGTCACATGAAGAGAACAGGAGAGTCAAGGAGCGTATATGGATGCTCGTCCCTACTGCGGTAGAAGCAGCCGTAGTCACAATAGCGGAGTGGACGTGGGGCGCCACCGACACAAACAGAGCAGTAGAGGCGGCCTAGAGAGAAAGGTGGCTAAGACAGCGAGCTGGCCGCGCAAGAACAAGACCAGCCGACGACCAGGACCACCAGCAGGAAACCCTGTTCAAGGACAAAACTTTGAAGAGCCACCAGGGACTTAGCAAAGCATAGAGCTGACTATTGATCCAAATTCGAACTAGGGCAATAGGCCTCTAAAACTTTCTATTGATATAGAAAGTTTAAAGGGTCCTAACGCCCTCTTGTAAATGTGGAGAGAGGCGAGAGACGGCTGAACATCTTGCGGTATGGTGTCTAGCCCCACCACTAAGGCGAAGATGGGAGACGACAAAAATTCGAACACGACTGGACTTATATTCTGTTTTACAGGACACCAGTCCCCTATCCGTATAGCTAAGGAGGAGGGTCCTAGGCTGGCTAATAGACTCGGGAAAGCTACCAATATATAACCTGGCTAGGAAGCTAGAGTTGGAAATGGTAGTATGATACCCTCACCCTCGAAGACCGGGAGGCCTTCTCTTTTTGTACTTGTAGGCACATTTACTTATCTTTCCCTTGATCGTCGGTATGGTTTTTCATCCGGACTGCGAAGTCGCGGTTTTTCTGTACGGTAAATAAGTGAAGGTCCGGCACGCCCCCTAGGGCATAGCGGTGTAAGAATAATAATAGATACCTAGGTGTTTTGGCGTTCAAATGCATTTCCTCTCCGCATGGTCGACCTGCCAGGTTTCTTCAAAGAACCATAGGTTACATGTACATAGATTCCTGGATTCTAGGACCCTCGAACGGATATGTTCCGTTTGCCAAACTCATTCTCGGCGCGTTATTGAGTGTTGGACAAGACACTTGTGTTGCGTTGAGGATCAGGTCTAGACCGTAAGTTAGTCGAGCCGTGGCAACCCACCCAAGCAGATCCTGAAACGACATCTTCTTGATTAATTGTATATATATGCCATCCAATACCAGTCTTGTGGCCCATGCGTTACAGCCGTCGCCGGGCGCAAACCTCAACTTTCCCCTCAGGTGTTATTGTCAACTATACGTCATTGTATATCTCTGTGGGGCTCGAGCCCAGAAGGGCACCATAAAGGACAGAATTGCCGACATGATTGATTTTGACTTTCAATCGCCTCAAATACTTACCTAGAATATATTGGCCAGGCTTAATCGCTTCGTAAAAACTCATCAACCAGAAATTAACCGAACACAGCTAGGATGCTACTCCCGAAGCAAGCTGGCGTCCATCTCCGGACTTTCCCCCGGGCCATCCGGTGTCTTTCGACTACTACCGCCCGTCCTTGGGCAACCCCGACAAACCGGTATCCATCCAGTGAGCAGCAGCGCAGTGGTAATCCGGTTGATGACATCGACCTCGTCTTCGACTATCCAACCGAAGGCCAGGCAAGCCATCAAAAGCAGCGTCTTGAGTCACAAGGCCTGGACTACCACTCGGCTTTGCCACACTATCCCAAGGGCGAGAAACTGGCGGGAAAGATGGGCAAGGAGATGGGGGGCACGGACAGCAACGTTATGTACGCTACGCCTAACCCCATTTTCAACAAAAAAGGAAGATGAAAATAACTGACATACCGTGACTTGAACTACACAGGTACAAATACATAGGCATTGGCGCCGTCGCCCTGGGCGGTCTGTACATGATGATGCGGCGGACGAACCCCAAGGCTGCGAGTAACATGACACAGCCCGGAGACTTGGCCGCGCAGAAGCCGGCGGAGAGTAACATGGAGCGGATGCTTGGGCGGGGAAGATGAGATGAGTGCGATGTCAGTGGCAGATGCCGTTAGAAAAGATTGCTGACGGCCCTTGTGGCATTTTGGAATAGGATTGTTTGTCTTCGACGACATTACATAGTTAACATGGATCGGAATTTAAAACGTCATTAAAGTGAATTGGTTACCTATAGGTAGTAATATAATTTGCACTTCTACGATGCTATCTACCCATATGATACGGTTAGTGGCGCAAATCACGAAAAAAACAGTGGCGCCACAAGAGTTTGCGAGGTTCGGCTTCTGTTTCTACTAGTCGCCATATGAAAAACTGGAACTGGGCGGGTTGCACGACATGTTAAAACAACATGTTGCGATGACAGAAGCCATCCGTGGTGCCGCAGAGACGAGCTTTGCTCGACAACGCGTCAGCACTCGGTCACTCGTGCCTTATTAGCAACTTAAACTCGCAATACTATAAAAGTGCCCTGTATCACTGCCCTTCCTGCTTTCTGATTCTACTCCCTGAACTTCTTATGCTTATTAAATGCTCGATCTATCAATTACATTATTTTTGGTAGAGCGGTGTTCACTTGCGATCACGAGATGGTTTCGGCAAACATCACAGAATTGCTCGCCACCTACATTCATGCGTTGCACATCCTTCATTACCACAAGGTACTGGATGGCTATGGCCATCTGTCTGTTAGGAACCCACAAAACTCCTCAAATTTCTTCATGATGCACCAGTTGGCACCCGCCGTAGTTTCCGGGCTTGGAGACATCAGCGAATACAGAGTATGGGACGCTGAGCCTGTTGACCCACGCAGCCCAGAGGCGCCGTCCGAGCGCTACATTCACAGCGAGATCCTCAAGCGATATTCCGACGTTAACGTGGTGCTGCATGGGCACGCAGACGAGCTCGTCTCGTACAGCATTAGCGGCGTTACTTTGCGATCAGCGATTCATATGGCTCCGTTCCTTAGTTGGTCAACCCAGATGTTAAGACATCTCCCGAACGAGGCTGACAATTCATAGAAACAGGAGCTCCCATCTTCGACATTACGAAGTACTATCGTGACAACGACACACATGATTTCCTCGTCCGTAACCAGCGCTTAGGCGCCGCGCTCGCAGCTGTGTTTGACACACCTGACCTCGTCGGTTCTAAGGACAGCACACAAGATGAACGTGGTGACCACTATGAACCTCACCGCCGAGACGACGAATTTACCGGCAAGGAACCTGACAACGATCGTGCCTACCCCTCCCACAACCTCGTCCTGATGCGATCCCACGGATTCACCGCCGTGGCCACCGATATCAAAATCGTGACGTACGAGGGCATCTACGCTGTGGTCAACGCCAGAGTTCAAGCCGAAGCGCTCAGAATACAACATGCTTACACGGGCCAAGCTGCACGGGACGGGGTCGTGTATCTCAATGAGCGGCAAGCCAGGGATAGCTGGGAAACTGAGATCAGTATCGTTGGTAAGCCATGGGAATCGTGGGTGAGAGAGGTCAAGGTTGACCCGCTGTACGTAAATGAGCTGGATTCCAATATGTAAGCCAAATACATGTTGAAGAGAAGCAGCTGAAGTGAAATGAGGTGGAGATCTAGGGCGTTGTTGAGGTGTCTGGTCTCGAAGTCTAGTAGTGGATTGGTTCACGGCCGCTTTATTCCTGGGCCAATCCAGAGGTATTATTGATAACTATAGTTGATTACAGTACGAACCATCGAGTTGCCTTAAAACATGATCTTAATTCTTTTTGCTTGGGTTTTGCTTGGAGCAGCTCAAGCTGTAAGCTGGACCGCGCCGCGGCCGAAAGTACATCGAGACGCTTAAAACAAACGTCGTGATAGTAGGCGAAATCGATAAACCTGGGCGTACATCATTGTGTCCTTAGCCTCCGTGGTGCGTTTCAATTTCAAATCGCTGGTGTTGATTACATGACCACACCTTTCTTCCACTGTGTGGGTGCTCAGGGATTACCTAGTTACCCGACGGCGAGAACTTTAGGATGTTTCAGCATAGGGAGGTGTAAATTTTGTCGGTTAGTACCGAGGATAGCGATACTACGCCTTTAAACCTTGTAATGGCTGCAGTCTCCATGCTCTCAAAGAAGCGGAAAACGGGTTGGGGTATGAGGTTTATGAGACTCCGAGGCAAACAGGCTAGATGCTTCTACGTCGACCCATGGGTATTCTTGTGGATTCATCCTTAGCGAAACATATCATGAGGTTAGTAAACAAGCTGATATCGAGAAGAGATTAACGTGCGATAAGAAGAAAAGGAACCGAACTCAACTACGTCCTGCCAACATGGACACAGAACGGTCTGCCGTTGGAACTCCATTTATCATTACTCTTCGCGGCACGTCTCGGCGGCTATGACCTATCAAAGTTGAATACACACAGCAATTTAGAGCTGATTAATCAGTGGCATTCAACGCACAGGTATTCATCCAAGGGAAAGCAATGTTCTGCTCCCGGGGGACAATGCCGTCTACGTTGGACTTTAGGATTCCATCAATGAATATGCAATGCTATGCACAAGTCAAATTCAACGATGTGATACAACATAACCTGCATGTTTGGGTTAGCTCTTGTCCCACATCCAGGGCGATCACCGGTGCTCATCATCTACTAGACGGGGCGGGAAGAGTGCAATTTCTCAGCGAGCGTGTCAATATGAGGAACACACGACCAGTGCGCACTCAGAAGCCGGGATACAGGCCGTTGTTTTGCGTATTGAGAGTTCCAGTTGGGTGTCAGCTGTCTGATTAGACTTGGGATATAGCCAATATTGACGCCGTCAGCGAAGGGCATGAAGTAGATTACTCATAACTGATGTGGTTCATTACATGGAGCGGGAACGATGCAAAAGTCGTCTAAGTAGATACATCAGCTAGATCCCTTGATCGGAAGCCCATATATATCTATAATGTTCCGTGATTAGAGCAAATGTGTCACCACTGATCAAAGAAGGTAAAGGGTGGGTGCGACGGAGGGTGATCTCTAAGACTATTGGACTCGGAGCATCTCGGCTTCAACCCATCATCGTGCCCCATGCACCTCACATCGGGTTAACAGTGGATACATTATTGCTCTCTAAGTTTGCGTAATACTACCGATTCAGCTTTCCTTCACTAAATTCTGACCTAGGCCCGCCCTTGACCGGCATTGGCGTATTAAACTAAGGTACCTTAGTAAGCCCTATGATTTGTCTTGTATCAAACCTGTTGGGACAACTAAACGCAAACACATGCCTTTGGCGACGTGGACCAGTCCTAAGTGGATTATTTGCGGGGATGGATGATTGCGTTGCCGTTGATTTCTATTCCGACTTCAACGACCCTGCGAAATGAAAGATTAGACAGCGTGTGTTACGCTCCCTCTACTTCCAGCTCTATATGTTCAAGTCTCATTCTATAGATCTTGATACACGTAAATGACGTGGTA
This sequence comes from Corynascus novoguineensis, assembly GCA_033296725.1. Lineage (NCBI taxonomy): Eukaryota > Fungi > Ascomycota > Sordariomycetes > Sordariales > Chaetomiaceae > Corynascus > Corynascus novoguineensis. The sequence goes on along the minus strand of MU857686.1, from coordinate 12,753 downwards.
TAGTAGGGGAGACCCACTGTGGCCAACCATAGTCAATTGTAACGGATAATGTAAGATACGTGATGGATGGGTCTGGTAGTGTCTCAAAATTGTAAGTATATCCATCACAAGTCTCCTTACCTGATCTACATAGGGCGCTCAGCCTATAGGTCTAAATCAGACTCAGTCACCCGCTGGGTTTCTGTATCAAATGCTGGCTTGCAAAAAGACTCGTAGTGCGTGTACGTTACGAAGCTCCAAATAGCTTTAATCCCTATTGTTAACCAATCGTTGGCTTCGTCAATTGCCGAATAGCGTTGGCCGTAATGACTGCCTTGCCGTTAGCTTCGACAGTAGCTCACTTGTACGGGTGGCCACGCCCACGAGGCGCTGCTAGGGTTGCAAGGTTTGGTAGAGGTTGATCGCCATGTCGGGTATAGTGTTTGTGGATCAGGTGGTGTGAATGCACGGATCCGTCCTCCATGTTACTGGGCAGCGGCGGCTCTCGGTGGGTCAGGTACGACAGGCAGCGGCACCGCAGGACGGACAGGTTTAGAGGTTTATCGATAAGGAGATTGGGAAATTTCCAAAATTTCCCTCCCGCTATCTTTCGCAGCCCACGTTTTTTTTCGCCCATGTCGCGGTCACCTGCAGTTCGTGTAGATTACTTCGACAATTCACCGCTTCAAGTCTCTGAACCCGCATTCTGTAAGAATGTCAGTCGGAAAAAAGCACGCCCGCAGCGACGGCGAAGATCAGGCCGTCCGCCTGGCTAAGAAGGCAAAGACAGACGAGGTAGCCGACACCCCGACCGACAGCGATCCCTCTGCGTTAAAGACAGAGAAGAAGAAGAAGAAGAAGAAGGATAAAAAGGAAAAGAAAGAAAAGAAGGAGAAAAAGGCAAAGAAGGCGAGAGAGGATCAGTTCGAGGAAAATCTTGAGCCACAGAGCGCTGACAGCTTCGAGGCCGAGTCCGAGACCAAACCCTTGACGAAGGAGAAGAAGGATAAGAAGGATAAAAAGGACAAGAAAGACAAAAAAGACAAGAAAGAGAAGAAGAAAGCGTCCCAATCACCAGAAGACTCCTCGCCGGCTTCGGCCGAGGCGAACGGCGTGAACGATGATACCAACGCGGCCGTCGCGAACGGCTCAACGCAGCGCAACGGCGCAACGTACACTTACCAGCAAACCAAATCCCTTGATCTCGTACCGGAGGAAGAGATACAGGAATACCTGAAGAAGCAGGAAATCTCGGTTTCGGATCCATCGGGGACCAAGCCTCGCCCCGTCATCCAGTTTTCACACCTCCCCGCATCGACCTTGCTCTCCAAGAACCCGTTCGCCTCCTTTACCGCCCCTACCCCGATTCAAGCCGCCTCTTGGCCTTTTGCGCTTTCCGGCCGTGACGTTATCGGAATTGCTGAGACAGGCTCAGGCAAGACCATGGCATTCTCATTGCCTTGCGTTGAGGCCCTTGCCTCCAGCCCTAAGCCGAAACATTCCAAGAACGACAGGACAGCATACGCCCGCGCCGTGGTTGTCTCGCCAACTCGTGAGCTCGCCATGCAGACGCATTCTGCCATGTCATCACTGGCCTCGCTCGTGGGACTGTCCGCGGTGTGTCTGTACGGCGGCGCGTCCAAGGATGACCAGCGGGCGCTGCTGCGGAAGAATAGCGGAGCAGACATTATTGTTGCGACGCCTGGGCGGTTGAAGGATTTTCTCTCAGAGGGTTGTGTGTCGCTTTCCGACGTCATGTTCGCCGTGCTCGACGAGGCCGACCGCATGCTTGACAAGGGTTTTGAGGAGGATATTAAGCTCATTCTCGGCAGCTGCCCACCGCGTGAGACGCGCCAGACCCTCATGTTCACGGCCACGTGGCCGATGAGTGTGCGCGGGCTTGCCGAGGGGTTTATGGTTGACCCTGTAAAGGTGACCATCGGCAATCGTACCCGCGCCGGTGATGAGAACGGAAACGGAAGTGGGTCGACCGAGCTGCAAGCCAACTCCCGCATCGAGCAGAAGGTCGAGGTGGTAGATCCTCGTGGTAAGGAGCAGCGGCTGCTCGAGCTGCTGAAGGAGGCCCAGAAAGGGAGCGCCAAGAACGACAGGATATTGGTCTTCTGCCTTTACAAAAAGGAGGCTGTCCGCGTGGAGCAGTTTCTCGAGAGAAGGGGGATACGGGTGGCGAGCATCCACGGCGACCTGCGGCAGGACCAGCGGACGCGTAGTCTCGAGGCATTCAAGTCCGGAAGCACAACCGTCTTAGTTGCGACCGACGTCGCTGCGCGTGGCCTGGATATTCCTGAGGTCAAGCTGGTTATCAATGTCACGGTATGTATAAAACCTCGCATTTTAAGGTTGAGAAGCTAACCAGGCTCAGTTCCCTTTGACGATTGAGGATTATGTCCATCGCATCGGGCGAACTGGGCGAGCTGGCAAAAAAGGCAAAGCCATCACTCTGTTTACTGAGCACGACAAGGCACACTCCGGATCGTAAGTACTCTGTATTGAACCGCCGACGCGCCGTACTTACTTTTGGTGTAGGCTTGTCAACATCCTGAGGGGCGCCAACCAGCCAGTCCCGGAAGAGTTGCTGAAGTTTGGTACCACAGTCAAGAAGAAGGCGCACGATTCGTACGGCGCATTCTTCAAAGATGTGGACATGAGCAAGAAGGGTACCAAAATCACGTTTGATTAAGCTAGAAAGCGAGGCGTTATCGAATTCTTTATCTGTGTTTCAGCACTTAACGCTGGCCGAGCGAGGAACGAATTTTGGCCTGACTTCTTGCATAACATCCCACCCGCGGTTCTTCAAACAGTGACAGTATGGACGTACTTGACCTTCCCGTCTTCCACCCGAATCTCATGGCTATCGGGCAAACTCCCTAACGCATCGAAGCTGCACAGCACATCGACACTGCCCACAACCTCGTCGATCACATACCTCCGGTTCCCATTATTCTGCTGGCTCCCTCCCCGCGGCAGCTGCTCGCCGCATGGGCGCGTGTACTGGCTGCCCTCGACCCTTTCGCAGTCGGTCCCCCAAGGAATCGAGTCGGCCGCGTTCGGGTCGGTCCACATGTCCAGGTAGGCGTCGCCAACCTGCCTGAGGAGCTCGCGGCTAGGCCGCTCCGCTTCGGGAATCTCGGCCCACGACTCGTTGCGCAGGTAACCCAGCGTCTTGGCGGCATCGAAGAAGAGCGAGCCTCTCGTAGCCGCGATCGTGTCGATTTGCGTGAACGGTCCTGGGCCGTCGTTCTCGTCGCTCCCTCCGGCGTGGCGGATCTGCGTAGCGAGGACGTAAGGAATGGCACCCGAGGCGGAGACGATGAGTGTGTAGCTTGCGCAGGCGACCGTGTCGGCTGTGGAGCGGGTGAGGTCGACCGGCAGAGGCTTTGAAAAGACAGGGGTGTCGTTGATGGAGGCAGGCTTGTTGTTCTCCTGGTATGTGAAGTTGGAAGCAAAGGGCAGCGAGCTGACGTTGCCTCTAAAGACGGCGGTTACAAACTCCGAGGCGGCGAGCAGCAGGTCGGCGCGAGTGCAGGCTGCTAAGATCAGGGTGTTGGTAGAAAGGAGAAAAGTGATGGTGAAAAGGACGGATGGAATTGATGCAAACATTGTGAGAAGGGATTGCGTCAATGTTCTGCGAGACTGCTATCACTGTTTACATCGAATGAGAAGTATTCTGGCTTTCTCAAGCTGGCGCGCCGGTTCCGTTCCAATGTATAATTATAGCTCTTCCAACTCAGAGGGCCCAACCGTAACCGAATTTCTTGCCATGCAAATCTGCCGACATATTCCAACGGTATTTTCTCAGCGGGGAATTCTTCGGGGTATAGCTTTAATTGTGTCGTTTTGCAGGGGAGCTTGATTTCACCCTTATATTGGAGCGAACAGCCAGATGCCGGTTTCGCTTTAGGCAAGATACCATCCGGGTATAATTTACCAAACATGTAGTCCTAGGATCCATATCATTTGGCAATCACACGCAAGGGGGTTCAAACTTAGCCATAACTGGTCCGCTGTATAAGTTCGAGGGGGAGCCCTGGTCCGGCCTGGGAGAGAACCCCACGATTGTGCAAGGAACGTGTATATAGCATCTTTCAACAGCACTCATGGGCGAATTAACACGGTGGGCTGAGTTTGAGCTTCCAGTTGCTGATCTATTGAGAGAGCTGTCTGTACTTCATTAGTTTCCTTGTCTGCGTCCTCGGACAGCCTGGAACGCGCTATATAGAAACTGCCGTTCAGAGATAGCGCTAGGGAAAAGTCAGCATTCGACGCCTCAGGTTGGGACCTTCAGATGGGAGAAGCTCACATAGCAATGACAAGCGGCACCGCAACCATGGCGACCTTGACCAACTCAATAATGGTCTCCTTCGTTTCAGGTGATGATGCCTGCTCTGATGCCGCCAAACCCACAACCTTCCTCACAACCTGTGCTGCGACGGCGCCAGCGAGCATCGCCCCCGGCGAGGGCATTACGTCAAGCATGTCGAACCGTGCTCCTCTCTTCGCAAAGTAATTTTTGATAAACACGGCACACCATACGATCCGACAAACCATGTTGATCCCGTTGGCCACCACCAGCCCGACGGCACCCCATCCAAGCATCCTTAGGAACACGACCCCGGCTGCGGCGAAGGCGGTCGAGAAGGCTGCCATCCAGGCACTCTGACGGTGCACGTCGGCCTCGCTGGCCACCGACGCCACGAACGCCTCGGCCACGCCGTTAACGGCTAGCAATGGGACGTACCACATGTAAGCGGCCAAGCAGGCGGCGGCGCCGGAGCCGGTCCAGCGCGGGCCGGCGATGAGAGCGAGCAAGGGCGCGGCAGCGGGCGGGCCGAGGGCCGTGATGGCAAGGGAAAGAAGGAGGTAGGACTTGAGGAGGGATTGGAGGGCCGTTTTGGCTTGCAGCGCTGGTCCTTCTCTTTCTCCTTTTCCTCTTCCTGCTGGTGGTGGTGGTTTGTGTTTTTCGGTTTGGGGTTTTAACTCGGTTCCCGGTGACGGTTTGTTCTCGGGAGAGGCGGGCATTGCGTCGGATGAGGTGAGGATGCGGCTAAAGTAGCTGCGGCTGCTCTCTTCGATGGGCTGGAAGACGAGGCGGGCGAGAAGGCCGCCATAGTTGTTGGCGAGGGCGTACACCCCCTGTGCCGTGGGAGTGGACAGAATGCTCACGAGGAAGGTGTCGCCTTGGGTGAGGATGTGTTTGACTACGCTCTGCGCCATCATGCTGGAGGCGAGCTGCACGGTGGGGCGGTAGAAATAGGAGACGATGAACGCCCCCTCCCCGGGTGCCTGTTCGCGTCCTGCTGATTCGCTTGAATGGCTGGTGGTGATGCGGAGAGGGAGAAGGGAAAAGTTCTCCTTCTTTGCCAACGCCACTCCGTGCCAGAAGTAAACTATGAGCAGCCCAACACCGTAGCTCAGCTGGCCCAAGGCGAAGGGCAGGACCCCGACGTTGCGATTGGCCCCCCATGCTGCTGAGCCAAGCGTGACTAGGCAGCGCAAGAAAGTTGCTACCGATTCAGCAGCGGCCCGGCTGCCAAACTGTAGTCGAGTCTGCATCACGACGAAGGCGGGCTCCGAGATGAGCTCGAGGACAGCAGCAACCGCGTAGATGTAGAGAGAAACGACGAGGTTGGGTGTGGATGACAGTGTACTCGCGCTCAGAGAGTCGAGATAAAGCCATCCAAAGAGGAATGCAAGCGGAATACCTAGAGCAACGGCAAAATAACCCAGGTTGACAACGGCCTGGGCAGCTTGGTTGGCGCCTCCATTCTTGTTCTTGGCTTTGGCTGAAAGGCCCGACAAGTCCTGTCTCTGAATGGCAACCCTCAGACTCTCGCGGGCGAAGAAAATTATGGACAAATAATAAACCTCGAGCTGAGTCGACACGCCCAAAAGCTGAGCAGTCAGAAAGCGCAGCAACACCTGATTAGCCACAAAAGTGATGGCACGTGAGATGACCTGGAGCAGGATCAACAGCGACGCACCCCGTAGCGCTCGCGTGCTGCTGCCTGTTTTATCCGGCGCCTCCATGGGCCAAATACAGGTATGGCCGATAAAAAGTTGAGGGTATGGCCCGAGACCCGAATCTGGATCCTAGGTCCTGATGCCAAAGGCTGAGAGTTTAGATACAGTTTGAGGTCACGTTGTTTTGCGTGCATGTGCGCAGCCACGTGGCTTTGAAATCACCTGCTGTGGAGCGTTGGGCTCGGCCTCTGGGTTGGCTATAACCGCTTCAATTTCTGTACACCGCACCGTTGTTGGCGCATTTTATTAGCGGTACATTTCAGGCTGCTCAACGTCCTTCGGTCCTTCGTTCGGTTATGCATATATACAACGACAAAAACCAAGTCAATCCATTTGTTACCACATTACAGACCACTCTACAACATTGAACCAATCATTAGCACTACTCCCATTCCTAGCAAAACCATTCCCATTGGACTCTGTCCGCGCCTCACTGCGGTATTTGGAGACGTCGTAGATGCCTGAACTGTATCTGTGTCCGTGTGCGTCGGCGCAGCAGTTGATTCGCCCGAGCCACCGGTTGAAGTCAAGGTCGTTTGGTGCGCTTCACCATGACTCCCCCCGCCCATGGTGGTGGTACTAGTAGCACGAGTCACGGCTCCCTCCCAGATTGTTGTCTTGCTCGATGGACATCCGTCCTCAGATAAGAGGCTCTGCTGGATAGACACAAGCTCGCTGGCATCAATGGTGGTTATGAAGGAGTCTATCTTTTCCAGCCCAGCCGTCACCACAATCGGCCGCTGATGAGCGCCGACGTAGCAGTTGCCGTACGTTGCCGTCATAGTGCGCGTCGAATCACTGGCTACGATGGTCTTGGTGCAATCGCCCGAGAGCGTGGGGTGGGAGCCTCCCAGCGTGCATATCCACGTTGTCGTGCTGTCGTCGGCCGAGTACGTCGTGGTGCCACCCCAGACAGACCCCCGCGTATGGTAGACCTGCGCCGGGTAGATACCAGCGGTGCGGCACGCGTTATTCTCGGGCGAACTGCCTGTCGGGCAAGCGACCCTCAGAGTTGTTACCGGATCCGTGCCGGCCGTGCTGACTCCTACCACAGAGGCATCGAGAGAAAGAGGTTCGGAATCGGGCAGAAAGAGCGTCAGAAGTCCTGTTGACTGTGCTGTTGCTGGTGCCAGGAGCAGGCCTACCACAAAAGGCCGGGACATTGTCGATTTCGAAGTTTCGATTGTAGCTGGGGCCAAGCAGTATAATGAACCATAAACTAGACCTGTTTAAAAAATGAGGAGGAGAGAGAGAGAGCCATGCCGAAGCGTTCTCTCGCGTGCCCGACCGGCTTTTGGTCGGCAATAAATACGTCTTCTCAATGACACCTTCCATAAGCCGCAGGATCGCACGGGAAATTGCAATCCAGCTCTTGGCGCCGCCCTTGGAGATGGCGAGGAGCTAATTTACGAGTGTACTTGGTGGACTGTGGGGGTCTGGGATTTTTTTCCCATTTGCCCCCTTCTTCGTAGGGGGGGACAAAACGGTGAGACAGTCCAAAACGGTGGGACGCGATTTCCCACGCGACGCGCAACTACAGCATTTTCCCACACAAAATCGCACCTTCAACACATCCTGTGGCCACCACAATCCGTATTGGTTAAACTAGAGCTTACTGTCCGTATTAATTATGCTGTTTTTATCTACTTATAAGGTGTTTTGGCTAATTACTGGCTTGTAGGCCAATATCCTCCCTGACGCGTATCTACAACGCGTGTGCCCATGGATCCTAACACACCAAACGCCGCTATCCGAGCCGCCCGTGCTATAAGCCGTAGCGAGCAACGTATCCAAAGCGACAGACGACCTCTTTCAGTAAGAGAGGCTGTGGAGCGGTATGGCACGTCGAAAAGCGCCGTTACGAGGCGCTTGAAGCAGCTTCGAGAGAGAGGGTCTCTTCCTACCTTCATCTTAGCTAGAGAACGCCCGAGGGCACTAAGCTACGCCGACGAAGAAGTTCTAAAGGCGTATATCATATTCTGCTTTCGTGGACGCTTCCCAGCACTCCCTGAAATGGTCCTTAGGGCTACAAATAGTCTCCGTAAGGCTTGTGGTATAACAGGCAAGCCGCTTAGGTTTAAATGGTTATAGCGGTTCATCGAAGGTAACCCGGACCTAATTTCGACAAATTCCACCGCGGTAGATATCAAACGACGCTTCTTCGAACTGAACATCGACTTAGTTAGCGAGTGGTTTGACCAGTATAAAGCCATACTTGAAGAGTTCAACATCACTCAAAGCGATATCTAGAACGCTGATAAAGTTGGTGTCCGTATTAGAATACTATAGAGCGGCTCTATCAGAGTTGTGTTACGGGAGCTCCTCAAACGTAAGGTCTGTTCATGTCATGACCGGGATGGTCCTAGTGGGTTGAAAGTTAGAGTGAAGGGGTATGAGAGGCACACAGAGTCACTGAGCACAGTGGGAGATGGGTCCCAGCAAGCAGTAGAATTGACGGTGCACCGAACTCTGCCAAATCCCTTCCCTTCTCCTGTCCTTCCTGCCCTTTTTGACCCCGCGATACCCTGCTTGTCCCCTCTTCCACTTTTGGTCACGAGACAAGAGATATAAGTGCGAGCCCCCCTCGTGACCGTCGCTTACTCGCTGCTCCCCAATAGTGCCATGCCGCGCCCCAATAGTGCCATGTACCCCACCTTCCCGAGTCCGACCCCACGTCTCCGGGCCGATGCGGCTCAGACCCCTCTCGGCAGCCTGCTCCGAACCTCGTACCTTCCGACCTGCTCTCTTCCCGGCCCTGACAGCTTCAGCCCGTCGCACTACTCTGACGCAGCTCTGGAAGCGCTTTGACCCCCTGACACGAGACTCGTGCCCTACCACTTCCTCGGTCCTGACACACGCGAAGAACGTCTGTCAAACAAGATACGTCACCAAATATATAAGGTGCCTAAGGATAGCAATATATATAGCATTTCCAAGGCTGAACTCCGCGAACTTGGTACGTAGAGGGCATATAAGGAACAGGAAGCAGACCGCGCCAAACAGCGTAGGCCGTCTAATCCAAGCGTAAGACTATTCAATAGTTGAAGGACAAGTGGTATGCGGACCCAGATAGCGAAGGAAGGACGACGTGGGCAAAATGGCTTGCCAACTATAAGCGTACTTAAGAGGATTTTATACCGCTTGATGACAGTAATGTCTTGGCGGTTCAGGACGATACACAGCAAACCAAGACTCTATCTATTACGTACGGCCAGGACTACCTGATGAGTATTGACAACGTAAGGCGGCCGCTCCCTGAGTGCCTAGTATACGGCTCGGATGTGTCTGTTGAAATTTATCTAGATACCGGCCGGACTGTAGAAGAGGACTTCCAACCACTAAGCGAATTTGAATATGAGGAGGAGGACGTGGGCGATACGCTTAGTCCATCTGTCCAGCCGCGCAGGCACTTGACCGTATAGGCTCCCACGTAGGCAGTAGAGGCCGTAGAAGGCAGGCAGTCTGCTTAGTTCAATATTATGCTGAACTGCTTCGGTCGGGACGTCAGCTATAAAGGTGCGTAGTGATAGATGGCGCTACAGCTCGAATAGACCCAACAAGCAGTCGAATAAGCATACAGGAGTGCAACTGTATTGTTGGAAGTGGAATGGGGGCACATTCGCGTTGCCTGTCAGGGCCACGCGCCAGTCAAATGTTTATAGTCAAATTTTTTTGGATATTTCACTTCAACCTTTATTCTCGGTAATCTTTATCAATGAAAATAGGCTCATTCGTGCTGCGTGGATGTGAAGCTGGGTTGCAAGTGTGTGATAGGGACATTTGCATTGCGAAGTTGTGTAGGCAAATGTCCCACCGTTTTGGACTGTCTCACCTTTTTGTCCCCCTTTACGAAGTAGGGGGTAAATGGGAAAACCCAGACCCACATAGCCCACCAAGTAATACAGGTATTCTTCCTAAAGCGCCGTTTGCTCCGTTGAACTGACGTTAAAGGTTTGCTGTGGGCTAGATCCAAGTAGGACTTTGCGGCTGAACTTAAGAGGTGTAACGTTCTCGTAATGCAAGAAGAGAGAACTTCTGACGGCTGTGATTACCCTGCACAAGATTTGTATCTGACATTAACAATAATAAGCGAGGATAAATCATGATCAGCTACCATAAATAAAGGAAAATAATAACTAGTTAGAGGCAGAAGCAGAATACCTAATACTAAGATTTGACTTGATGAGGCAGTCTAATAGTCCCGGCACAACACTCGAAGCCTTTTCAGGCGCTCCAGGCTGACGACACTGACAGCAAAGTTTTGGGTTGACTTTGCTGTCCTTCAAAATATCTTTTACCATAGCCGGGATATATAGTACTCAACCTGACGAGTGATATCGCCATTTGAACCTTATATATGTTAATGAATTTCCTTAAAGTAGACCGTGAGTTATGTTATCAAGTCTACACCAGTATTCGGTATGAAGTTTGGGGATGAACTAGGCGCAGGCCAAAATCATGTGAGCCAGATAACTATTGGTTTCTTTTGAGGCAATTAGTCTTGATCCCAACAAAGCTGAAAATCATGGTTACTTTGCTGTGTGGTATCGTAAGTTAGTGAAGTCTCTGAAGGCCTCCAGATCGGGAAAACAGCCCGAGCTCATGAATCATCCACCTAATGTGGCCTGGTTCCACAACATTAGTTCGCGGGCAGAAGGTTGAATCGTGCTAAAGTTACTAGTGGACGAGGATGCGTGCTGTTTGAGTTACCAGTTTATCCAAGTTCCAACCAGCCCCGCCACTGCTGCTCTCTGATGGTTACTTTCAGCGACTCGGCCACCAGAAAAAGAGGTTAAGGGCAAGCAAAGGTACCTTATCTACCTCGGATACGTCAGTTCTCGTGCACGAAAGCTTCTCTGCTGGCTTAGCTTTGTTACTAGCCACATCCTTAGCCATTTGCACCCAAAATATTCTAAGCTGCTTAGTCGCTGCTAAGATATCGGTCTATATGGAACCATGCCGAGCACCAAAGAGAAGAGATATTATGCCAAGCCAGCCTATGATATGTTAGAGTTGAAGCGGCAAGTCTTTGAGCATGGGCAGACGACATATGAGGGTTGCATGTCAGTTTACAAAAAAGGAAGGTCGGGAGATGTTTCGCCCGTATGACTCACTTCTCCTGTGAACTTCTAAGCCACGCTCAACGTAAAATCCTTGGACTGAGATCCTTCACTTATAAGACTTAGCTGGCCACATACTACTCACCTAAGCATGATGACTCTATTTCACTATAGCCTCCGAGTACCATGAACATGGCTGCAGCTATCGATCTCGGACCTCTTCCCAGCAAAATCACGGGCAGTTGCCTGTGTGGGAAGATCGCTTACCGGGTTGACTTCCCCGAAAACCACGATTTTGAAGACAGTGTATTGTTCACGTCTTGTTTGATTCCTTCAACGTTTTTCGCTAACCTCCTCCGACCACAGAGCGGTACCTGTCAATGTACACAATGTCGGAAGAGCACGTCTTCCCTCTTTTTCATGTATCACAAAGTCCCATATGCGTCACTGACGTGGACGACGACGCTGGACACGCTGAAGAAATTTTATTGCACTGAAGGCAATGCCCGAGGTTTTTGTGGCGAGTGCGGCACGTTCCTATTTTGGCGTCATGAATTAGGCCCAAACATTAGTATTGCCATCGGAACGGTCGACCCGCTATACCTTTTTGGCGAAGGCTGGGAGTCGACAAACGGAGAGGTTCCTAAGGGAGGCTTCGGCCGAGCTCTGGCAAGCAGTGGTGGGGGCCACGAGTGGGTTCAGAACGAGATACCTGGGGTAACTGACAACCTCGAGCTTGTCGGTGTAGGCGGGAGAGGAGCGAGATTCGACGCAGAGTAGGTTGGATTGAGATATGCAGATGGAAGTAGGACAGAGGAACGGAAACAAACTAATGGACCATTATGGTACCAGCTAAATCTGAGACTCAGCAGCGTATTATGTGTCCTTTGTCCACCATATTATCTGCATATTCTTCGTCCACCAAATTGGCCGTTTAAGTCATCACAACTCCAACTTGCCGGACTTGGTATGTCATGACTCGTTTCATTGACCTCGTTCTATACATGCCTTATAAACTTGGTATTGTTTGGTATGGTTACTAACACTTGAAATAAACACTTTGAGCCCGTTCTTGCCAGAATATCGTGTAAATTAATGGTCTCGCCCCCAAAAAGGCAATAAAGCTGGGCATGGAGAAGTATAAGAATAACGGATCGAAAGATCCCCTTCGTATTCGCGCTGTTTGCGTTGTTGAGGGCTTTCGCGGAGTCAGTTTAAGGGTCAATTTATCCTTAAACCTGGTTGATGTGCTCTGGCTGCTTGCAAGAACAACAACAGGTTGAAATTCAGCTGCAGGAAACAAATGACACCCCATCAGGCTTCGAAACCATCAGTCAGGGAGCGATGCTGAATAACTATACCAAGCTTCCAAGAGTATATCAGCCGGGTGGAAGCTACAATGCCTGAAGGCGACAACTCGACGGCGTCGACGAGAAAGAAGAATAGCACAATGTCTGTAAGGTAGAAGCAAGTGCAGATGGCCGGCATAAGAGCGAGTTCCAGAGTAGTTAGCGCTTAGAGGCGGCAATACTAGCAGGGGAGTGCGGGGTTGATGAATTGCTAGGCTCACTGGCCATGTTGGAATTGAAAAGTAACTCGGCTGCCTCAGGCCACCTCGGAAGCCTCAGGCGCCAGGCCCACCACACCCAATTTTGGGTGTGGAGACCCTAAG